>SKCR01021381.1:0-64165 GCA_019454045.1 Zanthoxylum bungeanum
AATCACTTCATAATATAATTTTTTTAAATAATCACTTTGTAAAAAAAAAATAATAAAGATATTTGGTATATCTAGATTTTAAAAATCACATGTGAAATAATTTGTTAGATATGTTTGGTAAATCAACTTTTTAAATTTATACATATGTAGAATTATCAAATTAAACCTCTAAATTATGTACTATTAATGTGTTATTAACTAACTACAAATTTAATTTTTCTTAATCATGTTGTAAATCATTTATCTTAACAGTAATGTGGAAGAGTTCGTGCAGCTGCAGTAAGATTTGAAAAATAAATTGATCGTGATTAATAATATTTATATTTAATTATTAATCATATTTTCGGAACATTTTTGAAAATACTTAATGGTATAAATGGTATTTTTGGTATTATATTAAACAAAATCTGATTATTTTAAAAGCTACAAAATGGTGTTTTTCTAAATCGAATATAAAAAACTGATAATTTTAGAATCATAATTCTTAAAAATCACTTTTATAAATTATTTACCAAATAATTTTTTTAATTGATTTCTTAATAATCACTTATAATGCAACACAATACAAAATATTCTCCAAATACAATTATTGCATTTTCCAGTATAATATGTTAGATATTATTCACTTATTTACATTTATGTTTTGTCATTTGTGTGATAAGGACAGGAATATCGTTTTACATTTCATTTGGGCTTTCTTGGAATTTCCTTTTACCATTTAAGTGATAAATTTTTAATACCTATTTTATTTATGATGTTAAAATTGTGGTAAAAATATACATTATTATTGAACGATAAAATTTAACAAATTAAGGAAATGTTTTTGATTTATAAAGGAATCGTATAATTAACTTGTTTGTGAAATGTCATATTTACCCCTCAAGACTTCAAGAGTATATTTTTTCTGCTACCAAATTAAAAATGATTTCGGGTCAATCGGAACCGAACCGCAAATTTCAAGTCGGTTTGCGGTTTTGACCCAACTGCGACCCGAACCATCCAAAACCATAAATTTTGACTCAAACCGCGACTCGAACCGCCTAAACCGCCGACCCACGTTCAAATTAGATATTATTTTATATTTTTATAATTCTTTAACCATGAAATTTAAGATATTTAATGATCATATGACAATATGCAATGTATAAATGAAAATTAGATATTTTTTCTCTTCAATTATTATATGAAAACACACAAAATTTCCTTAAAAAAAATTTATAATCCAAACCGTCGACCCGAACAGCCCAAACCGCTAAACCGCCAACCCGAACCGCCGCGGTTTTCTTTATCAAATTTACGGTTTCGGTTTCTAATTTCTCAAATCGCCAACCCGCGGTTTGAAATGAAAAATGAAAAAAACACCCATAGGCTACCATATGAACACATTAAGTAGTAAAAATAAATTCTAATTTTTTAACTATGCAAATGCACATCATTTTTGAGATGTCATTTTGTCAACTTTGGGTTATGTAAAAATGACTCCTGCACGATTTTATCATATGTGTCATGTAAGTTACATTATTAAGGAGAACACATTATCACATGATTTCAAAATAGTCTAGTAGTAGGGGTGAACGTAATTTCGGTTCGAACCGCGATCTGACCCGAACCGAATCGCGCGGTTTGAAAAAATATAGAAAACGATTTCGGGTCAGTCTAAATTGAACCGTAAATTTTGGGTCGGTGTGCGGGTTTGACCCAAACCAAAACCCGAATCGCACAAACCACAAATTGTGATCCGAACCGCCTAAACTGCCAACCCGCGTTCAAATTAGACATTATTTTATATATTTTCTTATTCTTTAACCATGAAATTTAAGATATTTAATGATCATATGACAATATACAAATATATAAATGAAAATTATGTATTTTTTCTCTTCAATTATTAAGTGAAAACACACAAAATTTTCTTTAAAAAATTTATAATCCAAACCGCCGACCCGAACCGCCGCGGTTTTCCTTATCAAATTTGCGGTTTCGATTTCTAATTTCCCAAACCGTCAACCTGCACGGTTTGAAATGTAAAGCGAAAAAACCGACCTGAATCGCACTACGAGGTGATTGATAGCAACACATCATCAATGGGACACGACATTGGGAAAGATACGTAGCGTCATATAAATGGGTGGTCATGGGGGGATCCAGACTATAATTGTATCCCGAACTTTTTATTTATTTAAAGTCAAGGAAAAAATAATACAACAATCGAATGATTTGGGCAAAATAATGAAAAACCAAAAAAAAAATTAATTAAAATTATAAAATTTTATATTACTTAATAAATGACATTTCTATAATAAATATATACAATTTTTTTTTGGATTAGATCAGAAATCAGACAATTTTAAATAATTACATTTGATACTTGTTTGTAACAAGCCCAATTAGAAAAATGATTTAAAAAAAAAAAAAAAAACTCGCAGCCTTTTGTTTTCTAGGCTAGAAGGCCAAATAAATAAAATGAATGAAAAAAAACTAATCATTTTTTTTTTAGATTTTTGTTGTAAAACGAGCCAGTTCTAGCCCGGATTAGTCCAAAGATAGGTCCGAACCGTCTCCGTGGCCCGTGGGTGGTTATTTTTGGACACCCACGATAATTTTTTTATATTGATTGTTGATGGTAATTTTTTGAGACAAAGTGTTTGAACAGTTCGGCAATGGAAGAGATGAGATTTTTTCCTTTTTTTCGAGGGTCAAATGTTCTGAGGGTTTGAGTTATTCATCGGCCCAGTCTCCCAGATTTGGCCGACCAGAGTATATAGCTTGGTACAGTTTCTAGAGACCGACAACATCAGAACCCAAACCGACCGCTTTGGGCCGGTAGCTCGGATTCAGCAGTGTCTTTCTTTTTACGTCGTGGAAATGAGCTCGGACGTGTTGGGTAGGGATGATCACGGTTTCGGGTCAAACCGCAACTCGACCCAAACCGCACCGACCCGAATCGCACCGCGCGGTTTGAAAAAAAATGATTTCAGGTCAATTGGAACCGAACCGTAAATTTCAGGTCGGTGCGCGGTTTTGACCCAACCGCGACCCAAACCACCCAAAACCGCAAATTTTGACTCAAACCGCGACCCGAACCGCCTAAACCGCCGACCCGCGTTCAAATTAGATATTATTTTATATTTTTCTTATTCTTTAACCATGAAATTTAAGATATTTAATGATCATATGGCAATATGCAATGTATAAATGAAAATTATGTATTTTTTCTCTTCAATTTTTATGTGAAAACACATAAAAATTCCTTTAAAAAATTTATAATCGAAACCGCCGACCCGAACCGCTAAACCGCCAACCCGAATCGCCGCGGTTTTTCTTATCAAATTTGCGATTTCGGTTTCTAATTTCCCAAACCTCCAACCCGCTCGGTTTGAAATGAAAAATGAAAAAACCGACCCGAACCGCACCACGAACACCCCTAGTGTTGGGCCAGGTCGGTAGTAGCTTGGGTAGTTCGGCAGATCATTTGGCCGATCTCTTGACAACCGACAAGTGATCAGGGATGATTTGGACTTTTCTCTCTGGCATGTATCACTATTTGGGAGCACTTTACAGGCTGGCTACAGTATATTGTGTGTGGCAGTGTATAAAACAGGTTGATGTGACAAGCCGTCAGATGACATACTCACTTTCGGCGACGACAGTCTTGGGGCAGATAACCCATCAATCAGCCGGGAATCACGCGGAAAACGTCATGAGGTCATGGGAACAGTGTTGTAATCTTTGAGTATATAAAGAGAAATTAGATTTGTTTGTGAGGGATTGTCATTTTTTGATAGCAAAACTTGTAACAAATAAAACACTACTTGTAAAAACACCACAAATAAACAGCTCGGTTTCCTTCAGTTCCATCTATAAACAGGTCGGTCGAGCTCGTTTTGGTAATAAAAAAGCAACCCCCACTTTGTGCTCGTGGACGTAGGCTGGACTTGCTCCGCCGAACCACGTTAAATACTCTTTATCGATCTTTGTGTTTTTCTTGTCTTTTTGCTACATTTACTTTTGGTCTCTCATAACCAAACAAATTCAAAATTAAATGAGGATTGTCTCGGAATGGTTATCTTGAAACTGCCACTGGGACAAAAATCACACGTTAACACCGATATATTTAGATTAATTTATCATTTTGTTATATTCATTCAACTAACTCTATTCACATAATCAAACCAGAGACCTTAGTTGTTACATCAAACCCTACCCCAATTATTATATACCAATAAATTTGTAACAATACCCTCATAATTTTCATAATAAATTAATAATTGTTGATGCACTCAATATCGTGTTTGAAAATTAAATCAATAATTGTTGACACACTCAATATCACGTGTCAAATAAATTAATATTATATCATTTCTATTCCCCTTTGAAAATAGATCATTTATGAACATACACCAATTATTTAATTATTGTTCAATCAGTTTTTTAAGCAATTTTAAAGTGCTTGACACTGATTATGGTTCGAATCGAATCTTTTAATTATATTATGAATGAGTGGGGTTATTTCAAATTATATTTATTTTACTTAAAATTTTGGCACAATTTTAAGTGAAATACTTATTGAATTTTCTAATGATGTAAATTCATCCACCATCAGAAATTAATATCTTAAAATTTATGAAGAAATTTTAAGTCATGAATTCAAATTTTTTTTTAAAAAAAAAAAACTTTGAAATGAAAAGGATTAAAAAATAATTATATTACCTTTAAACCCTTTTTTTTTTTTTTTTGTGAAATATAACCTTGAACCTTTCTAAAAATATTTGTAAAATTTTAAATCCTTACATATATACTATATTAAAGAATTTATTTTGAATTTAAAAGACCGTGAAAGAGAAAAAATTATTCACTACTAAATATTGGGAGAAAGAAACTCGAAAATTGTTTTGGTATTGATGGGCCTCCATAAGCCCAATATAGATCTCGTTAAAAAGGCCCAATGGTAAAAAGTTGTTATATAACAACCATTTGGGTTCAAAGCCCATCATTGGCCCATACGCAATACTCTCTTTCAATTAGTACATTACAATTTTTACCTAATTTGAACACAGCCTGTTCTTCGAAATATATACGGAAATTATAATTTTTTTACATGATAAATAGCATAATTATCCTTTTTCATGAAAATTTTAAAATTATTATATTTTCCACTTAAAGTTTCAAATGTGTTAAGCTTTCCACTTTCATGAGATGGAAAACGGATAATTTTCTTAAATTAAATGAATAATTTGTTTATTTTTCCACTTTATCATGTGAAAAGTGAACAATTTTCAAATTACAAGTAAAAAATATAACGAGTTCAAAATTTTCATGGTAAACAATATTTATACTATTTATCAGGTGGAAAAATAATAATTTCTCTAATATATATATACACGCATACTATGATGCATTTAGAGATGTTTCTATTTTTTGTTTTGTTCGATTGGTTTAACTCTTATCGAGAAAACGAAATATTGAAGGATCAAATCCGCTCACATTAATTGCGGTGGGGAAATTATTTAATTTGTGCTAAGTCCCAACAATTTTTTAATTTTTTTTTATCGATTTGTTGGGATTCCAAGTGCAATCAAAATTGAATCCATCTTCATAATAAAAATAAACTCGTTATAAGTTTGATTTGAAAATGAAAGGAAAAAAAAAGTGCAAGAATTTCAATTTCTTTACGGATGTTAGGGGATTCCACAACATACAAAACTTTTTCAAAATTGACTACATCACAAAACAATCAGATTTTTCATAGCTTGACTCAATTTGACTCATTTTATTTTTATTTTATTTTTTTATATTTCAACCCTTTATGGGGATAAAAAAAAATAAATCAGAATTAAAAGCATAAAAATAATCAATTAATGCACACGGTTATGGTTGGAAACCGTAACCGAACTGTATTTATACGGTTCGATTAAAGCCAAAATCGTAAATCTTATTCGTAATTGAACTTAATCGAACCGTACGGTTACGGTTGAACCGTATTTTTATTTTATTTTTAAAAAAATTGTTATAAATAATTAAAGAATTAACCAGAATTTTTTACTATTGAACCGAATTTGTTACGATTGAACCGTAAATTCAGTTCAATCTTCGATGGGAAAATACACCAATCGCAATCGAACCATACCATCTGGTTCAGTTGCAGTTTCCGGTCTGATTGGTAAACAGTTCGGTTGGTCAATGATTCGGTTACGGTTCAGCCAAAGCCGAAACCATAAACCTTAATCGTAATCAAACCAAATCGTACGGTTACAATTGAACCATATTTTTATTTATTTATTTTTTAAAAAATGTTATAAATAATTTTAAAAAATATGGTTCAGCCGTTAAAAAAAAAAAAACCTCGATTCATTTGTTACGGTTGAACCATAAATCTGGTTCAACCTTCAATTGAAAAATGCACCAATCACAACTGAACCTGACCCATCTGGTTCAGTTGTGGTTTGTGGTCTGATTGATCAACTTTTCGGTTGGTCAACTGTTCGTTTACGGTTCGAAACCTCAATCGTGTGCATGTTTACATATATATGGGCAGTTCAATCGAAAATCGGTAATAAATTATAAGTGTGATTTGTGCTTTATCGAAAATAATTAAGGATTAATCGAAAAATATAAAGTTGACACATTTTGCATGATTGAGAAAAATCAAAATCAAAAATCATCTCTCAACATTTTCACAAAATCACTAAAATCATTGGCTTATGATATTTAAAAAAAAAAAAAAAAAAAAAAAAAAAAAGCTTTTTCTGCAAATCGAATAATTTTATAAAATAAAAAATTACAGTTAAAAAAAAAACCGACTAATTTTTATAAAAAGCGATCGGTGAGAAAATTGGCAAATTAATGGGTGATTTATCATCACTTAAAACTGCCCAGATATACAATGATAGTTTGACACTTTAATGGATTTAAATTAATGTGGGATAACTTATAACCCCAAAAATGGGGAGACCATGGAATTTAATTTAATAATCCTACATAGCCCCATCAAAACAGTCATATTTGGCTTACCTTTTCTTTTTCTTTTTCTTGATGGTATCTCGAAAAATTTATTAAAAATCTTATTTATAGCGGAAGAATACCGTAAATATATCGTACATATAAAGTTTTTAGATAATAAAAAGAAAAAACTCACCTTAAGGCCCATGTACTCTCAATGTTTTTTACATTACACCCTTGTACTAAATTTTCTACACATTGCACCCATGTACTCTCAATGTTTTTTACATTGCACCCGTATACTAAATTTTATACACATTGCACCCATGCACTCTCAAAAAATTGACATTTCACCCTTATTTTAACGGCAAGTTAACAGAGTGAGAAATATTCTGACATCACCCACCCTTATTTCGGATTTGACCGAGCAAAATTTGTTACTTTGGAATTATGCTAGGGCGCATAAATATTATGCTCATTCTGATACATTCAAAAATCCAACTAATTTATTGTAAAAATTAGATCAAAACTACGATATTTGAGTGTTATTAATGAACAACAAAAACAAACAAAGATGCTTCACAGTTATCAGACATCATTCCTAAAGAACGACAATGAGTATTACATGTCATGCGTGCACATTTATAGCAAACACCCATTTTTTTAGCTCTTTCTTTTTAGCATAGGTGCTTCTTCCTAAACCAGGCAGATATGACACAAATAAGGGTGTGTGATGTCAAAATATTTCTCAACTTTGTTAACTTGCCGTTAAAATAAGGGTGGAATGTCAATTTTTTGAGAGTGCAGGGGTGCAATGTGTAGAAAATTTAGTACATTGGTGCAATGTAAAAAACATTGAGAGTACATGGGCCTCAATGTGGGTTTTTCCTAATAAAAATAGTAAACAATTGAAATATAAGTAAATTTTTTATAAGAAATAATAAAAAATTTATTGTACGAAATGATGGTCGGATTTGGAAATCAAACCCGTGACCCGACCCTATATTTACAGGTCATATTAACCCAAACATTAATTTTTAATAAATTAATTTTTTGTAGTTACAATGATGGGTAAATTAAAAAAAAAAAAAAAAACAAATAGAAAACTTATACGATGAAAACAAATACAATTCATAATTGAAGGAGGAGAACTAATTATGATCTAAAAAAATAAAGTGACTAGAAGCATCAAATTCTAGCCAATGAATATGATAGTCCATTCCTCCAACATGACTAACTTCTAAGTCAAGGTAATTAGTTTGTTACCCTTATTATTACTGCATCAATTCAACATATTAGTTTATTAATTAGGTGATAATTCTTAGTCACCCTTATTAAGCAAAACATGTGCCTAAATTCTATTTGATGTAAGACTTTGATACTAAATAAATCTCAACAACTAAAAAGACTCGTATTTTTTTAATATTTTTTTTCGTTGGAATCCCTACCGTCAAATCACTCCTTCCATACTTAAACGGAACAGGTAAAACCCCCGACTGTCATAGGTTCTTACAAGAAACGTACTTACTGGATTTGAATCCAATACCTCAAAGTTAAATCTTGAACCATACGCCATCAAATCGGAGATCATATTTTTTTTAATACATTATATATATATATATATATAGACATCATTTACATGTACATAAAATAGGAGACAATTGGGATCATAGCTTAAAGATTTAGGTAACAATGACATGCATCGATGGGTCAATAATAACTAATAAGTTCAATTTTCTCTCGTATATATTGAATGAACAGATCTTTCAAAATCCAAAATCCTGGTTGCCAAGGAAAAGCATATTAAAAAATCCCATAATTACAGCTTGTAAAATAATTAATAATGTAGTAAAAGCCCTTGAAAAGTAGGGGTGGCAAAATGAATTAACGAATCGAATTTATATCGAATCATAAACGAATCGAATCAAAATATGATGGATTCGTATTCGATTTGTTTATTAAACGAATCATAATATCATGATTCGTATTCGATTCGTTTATTAAACGAATCGAATACGAATATTCGTTTATTCATTTAGTAAATGATATTATTTAATAAAATAATTTACCACACTTGATTTACATTAATTCTTCATAAATATATACATATGAAATATGAAATTAACATATTTACTAAAAATATCTCACCAAATATCGAAAATATTAATTTTTCTATGGTAATTAGCTATAATTTCTCGAATCTTAATTGAAAATTTACAAGAACTAGTAAATAAAATTAATAAAACGAATCATAAACGAATCAATGAGCTTAAATTCGTATTCGATTCATTTAATAAACGAATTGAATCGAATTGACCCATTTATTAAACGAATCCATTTTTTCAAACCCGTATTCGCTTTAAAGCGAATCGAATCGAACGAATAAACGAATTCTGACCTAAATTGACACCCCTATTAAAAAGTAATTAATAATATCATATCCTGTCTGTTGTGATTTTAAATTTTTAAACTAATAAAATTGTTGAGGCCATGTTTCATGCTTCATCCATTCTTATATGGAAAAAAAAAAAAACTATAGATTTTTTTAAGATTGAACAAATAGCATCAATTTCAAAACTATTTTCGAAAAATAATTTGACGCAAATTATCATGGCCATCCCATATATCATATTAGATAGGTTTAATTGTTAGAAAATAATTAATAATGAATTGGACAATTCTATTAATTAAAATAATTTTTTTGTTAGTTAGGTTTAGTTTATTGGGATGGACAACCTTATTAATCTAACAGTGTGGGTGCATGCGGGTAAATATAACACAGGCGTGACACGTGTTCTTTATAGAGGGTGAAAATAATACAGATGATTACGAGCATCTCATATCTCATATCGGGTAATTGTAATTGTAAGGAAGTTTATGATTTGTTTAATTGCATTCAAAAAAAAAAAAATGTAAGTTTCATATACAAGAAATCTTAACGTACATGAAAGAAAAGAGAAAAATAAGGAAACCTAAATTTTAGAATGAAAGGAGCGTTTCATAATTTTGGCTATTCAAATTTAGAACCATTTATGAAATTAATTAGGTTTGATGATGCTATATAAAGAACCATTTTGAGTGACTTTAGGATCATTAATTAATATGTATATTTATGAAATTAATTAGCAAGTTTAAATACTATCCGCATTATGTAAATAGATTAAAAGAAGAAAAGTGTGAACCAAAGAATAATGATATATGTATTTTCTTAATATAGAATAAGTATAAAATTATAAATTATAAACTAATTACGAGAGGTTGTGTGTATAACAAAATATTTAATTAAATTAAAAATCACAATTCAACCATGATTCTATTGAATGTCTACTCATTCAGGACATCTATCATTGTGAATCGAAATTTTATTTTTATTTTCTTTTTGGACTCCTTAGCCACAACAAATACTAAATATAAGAATACTAAACACAACTAATAATGTTATGTTTATATAATTAGGATACATAATTTGTATCTTAAATAATATATCATCAATAAATTCTCATTACATGTAGACATTAGTTGATTTTATTTTCATCGTTGATGTGATAATTTTACACTATCAATCATTAAAATCAAATGGCATATTATTTGGGAAAAAATTAAAATATAATTATGTATTCTAACTATGTATCAAATGGCGTATTACTTAGATAACAAATAAATTAGGTATTACAACTATATAAGTGTAATATTATATTATTATTATTCAAATATAAAAATATAAAACACAACTAATAATGTTATTTTTATATAATTGAGATACATAATTCGTATCTTAAATAATATATCATCATTAATTTCTTGTCATATGTAGGCACTGGTTGATTTTATCTTATTTGTTAATGTGATAATATTATACTATCAATCAACGATTGTTACGTTAAATACTTAACCGTCATATTATTCGGGGGGAAAATAAATTATATATTCCAAATATGTATCGGATGATATATTATTTGGGGAAGAAATAAATTATGTATCACAATTATGTAAGTGTAATATTATTATTCAAATATAAAACGACTTGAAATTAATGGAATTTAAAAGTGATGTAATAATAATTTTTAAAATCTACTAATTATGAGACATGGAGCAACCTTTGTTTGTTTATTCGTTTGAATCGTTGGAAACCCCACCGTCAAACCATCATTTTCAGGTTTAAACGGAGTAGATAAAATTTCTGACTGTCTCAAGCTTTTACAAAAAACACACTCACTGGATTCGAATCCAAGACTTTAAGGTGAGATCCTGAACCATGTACCATCAGGCTGCGGCTATTGGGACGCAACCTTTTGTTTTGTTTTGTTCATTTTACCTTCCACTAATAATTTCAATCATTTGAATAACCACCCCTTATCATCATCCATTTCTAAAATGTAACAATGAAATTTGTATTTACATCATTTCCTTTATTTTATTTTTAATAATTTAATCTTCAAATTAATTAGCACAGGCAAATAAAGCAAGTTGCTTCTATTTTGCTAATATTGTCCCATTTCTCCTATATAAATAATAAAATTATGAGAACACCGATTGATGAATTATATGGCCTCGGCTAAATTTTATGTGACAAATTAGCATATGAATCCAATTTTTAGATATATGTGATGTGACATTTAATTACAAGTCGGTTCATCATAATTTTCATCACCATCATATTATTTGTCTTAAAATCAAAGTCAAAACAATAAGTAAATGCCACGTATTTGTATATAATTATTCCAAAAAAAAAAATTAATGAGTTTAGTTATATCTTTTCATTGGAAGAAAATTGAACAAATCTATATTAAAAAATAATAATATTCTACAATTAGGTAAAGCGATGGTTTGGTGGTGTAAAACTCAGAATCTCACATTGAGGTTATGAGTTCGAATCTAGAAAGTGTGTTTCTTGTATAAGTCTGAGATAGTCGGAAATTTTACCTGCTACGCTTAAGCCCGAAATCAGTAATTTGGCTTGTGAGAGTTCCAACAACAACCAAAAAAAAACACAAGAATTAATATGTATCATCACTAATTATGCTAATTATTATTTTTGATTGCACCATATCTATTTTCTTATATTTTAGAAGTATTACCGAATATGGCATCTTGAGACAATTCCAAAAGTGTGTTTACTTGGGATCTCAAAATTTGATCAAAAATAGGATCTTACATTTAAAATCGGATGTGTTTGTATGTATTTTTGTCCAAAAATCGATTTATATAAACGATCTTTTAAGAACTCCTCTATGAGGCTCTACCGAAAATATAACGTGGATTACTTTTTTTTTTTTTTTTTTTTTGTGGAATCGTTTGAAATTCCGTCGTCAACTCATTCATTCCGAATTTAAGTGGAACAAATAAAATATCCGGTTGTCTCAGACTCTTACAAGAAACACACTTCATGAATTTCAAGACATTACCTTAATGTTAAATCTTGAGTCCTATATCATCAAGCCACACCCATAAAAAACAACAGTGCCCACTTAAAACATGTTATTTCCAATAATAATGAAAGTTACTTAGGACATAAAACGACAATAAAAGATTTGGATTGAAAGAATAGGAATTGCTTGCATTTCTTCCTTGTGTTGAATATATATCAATTTCTAAAAATTGATAATACCAACGTCTTAGATATTGTTTTTACAAAAATTCAAATATAAAAAATTAATTTTGATTTTAAGAAAATATATATTAAATCTTAAAAATATGTTTGGAAGTGTGTAAAATCATATTAAAACATTTTATAAAGGTTAACAAAATTTAAATTTTTGTACAATATTTTTTTTGGAAATTATATTGTCAAACCATTCGATTCAAGTTTAAGCGAAACATGTAAAACATTTGACTGTCCAAACTCTTATAAAAAATATACTTCTTGAACTTGAACCCAAAATCTGTCAACAAAATTTCAAGTCATTTGTCATCAAGCCGGGCTTTTTTTATAATGAATTAAAAAATGTTAGTGAAATATAACTCCCAAAATAATAATTTATTGTTTGTAAATAGGATTTTAACCGGCACTTTATGTTAATTATATAAGATGGGATAAAAGCAGTAAATGGGGCCCAAAAAATTTTTTTAAACAAAATCATCATAAGATCATTTACATCAAGAGAGTGATCGAGGCACGAGCTCGTGAAAGTGCAAAAAAATAAATTAAAAAAATTAAACTTAAAATGATTAGGGTTTAAAATTAGTATTTGGGTTGGCAGATAAAGAAAGTTACTTGAAAATCAATTAATTAAATTTATGAGACGGTTTAATATTAGTGTTAAACATTTAATATGTATAAGGCGGGGATATCTAATATAAATATATACTTCAAAATCTAGGTCATTGATATCATTCAATCTAATGATGAATGAATTGATATTATTAAATATTTGTTGATTTTAAACGTCTATCGTCTAATTAATTTAAATTAATAGTTGGATTTTGATTAGTAGATTATATATATATATATATATATATTGACTTTTTAATGATAAATCTCTTAACTTAATAAATTATGGACCAATAAAAATTACACATACAATATCATACCGAGTTATAAAAAAAAAAAAGTTGTTAGAATAATAAACACAAATTAGAATAATATTACCGTTCACCAAGGATGCGAAAAGTGTAAATGGGTTGAGTCGCGGACTAGGTCGCTCTCTTTAAGACGTTTCGCGGCTATGCCCGGATTTTGTGCTAGCAGTAATCGGCCCCGACCTCCCCATGATAAAACAAGCCAAGATAAACACTGTCTCAATCAGTTTTGCACAAAACCGATTGGTATACTCACACCCAACTCAAATATTGCTCGGTATCTTAAGAAACTGAGGAAAGACTCTCGGCGAAATAAATTTTTTATTTTTATTTTCGAAAGAAGTTGTTCTCAAGTACGTGTTTGCACTCGGTTTTTTTTTTTCGAAATTTTTTCCTTTTTCTGTCACTTACCCCAAATCTTAAAGCTTGAAGCTCTTTTTATATGCTAAAATATTTAGTCTTTAGCAATTAAATTTTCAAAGCAAAACGTTGGACAGCTTAGTTAATAGACACGTTAAAAAAAATTAAAGCAAATAAACATCAAATTGAATTTAGAGAAGAAAATGTTGTGATTCACCGATCACTTTAGAGTGTATTTGAGGAAAAACCGAATTGTATTTATTACTACAAGAATAAATACTACAAGTTTACAAACAAGAAAACTCACAAAAAACCTCACACACTCTCAAGCTCTCTACTTGGAGCTTACACACTTTGGGATGCTTTTAATGGACTCAGAAGCACTCCTTTTATAGTTGGCAAACCGCGTGAACAGTGCCACGCGGTTTGCCTCACTGCCAGCTTCTCTTGTCAACTCACTGCCAGCTTCTCCTTTTGCTTTCGGTGGAGAAGGCTTGCTGGCAACCAACAAATCTCCCCCTCGGTGAAGATTTCCCAGAAATCTGAGCCGACCATTAATCATCCAAATCCGGATCCTCCAAAGGATCCTCTCCTGGCTGCATCTGAATGACTGCCTACGTACCCTGAGTTGGGATCAAGCCAATCGTAGTTCTCTGTATCATCTGACAGCTATCCCGGTTATGTCTCTGCACAACTCTAGCTTGTCCCGATCATTGTCATGCCGGCTGTGTCTCTGCACAGCACACTTCACTGCATCTCTGTACAGTATTCTCATGCTATGTCTCTGCATAGTACAATCCACTGTGTCTCTGCACAGTAATCTTCTGTTGTGTCTCTGCACAATTTTGCTTCCATGTTTCTTCACTTCCTCAGTGCCTTCTTGCCTTTGGGAAACTCTCTGGCTCCCCCACATCAGTAAGCAGAATATATTCGGATCTCGGATATCTGGTTGATGGAATCCTGCCTCGCTCAGATCTTCTTGTCTGAGGTCCACTGGTTTCTGGAGGTCTGTCATCATCCATCTCTGTGAATGATCTTGCAGCTTCTAGTGGAGTGGGTTGCGGCTCCCCCTGCTCAACACTTTCTTCTGTAATCTCCGATGGAACAGGCTGTGTCTCCCCCTGCTCAACATCTCTATCTGCCTCCTCTGGTTCTGCTTCTGGAATTTCCTCGTGCACCATATCTGTGGCCAATTGTGCTGGTGCTGGGTCTGGATTTCTGTTGGCACTGGTATTGGAAGACATTATGGGCATTTCAATGTCTTCAATTGTCTGGTCTTCGAGAAACTCTACTTCCTGGCTTCTGATGACCATCTTTACCTTCGGATCCCATAGTCTGTATCCAAATTCTTCATCTCCATGGCCTAGGAATATACATGGAGTTGTCCTTGCATCGAGCTTCTCCCTGAGCTCATTGGATACATGTACAACGGCTAAACAACCGAATACTCTAGGGTGAGTGTAGGAGTGATTCTTACCAGACCACACTTTCTCCGGAATCTCCAAGT
Organism: Zanthoxylum bungeanum; assembly: GCA_019454045.1. Lineage (NCBI taxonomy): Eukaryota > Viridiplantae > Streptophyta > Magnoliopsida > Sapindales > Rutaceae > Zanthoxylum > Zanthoxylum bungeanum. Next base: position 15,326 of record SKCR01021381.1, read on the forward strand.
TCAACGGTTCAGTTGGTGATCTGTTGATCAGGTAACAGGCAGCACGAACAGCTTCTCCCCAGAATGGCTTTGGCAGCTTAGCCATACTGATCATTCCCCTGACTTTCTCCATAATGGTGCGGTTCATGCCTGCAGCGACACCATTATGTTGTGGAGTGTGTGGAACAGTTCTCTCATGTCGAATGCTATGTCTCATGCAGTAGGCTTCGAACTCTCTGGAACTGTACTTGCCTCCATCGTCTGTGCGAAGACATTTTAGCTTCTTCCCTGTTTCATGCTCTACCATGGCATGGAACAGCTTGAACTGATCTAGGACCTGATCCTTCGTCTTGAGGAAATACACCCAGATTTTCCGTGAAGCATCATCGATGAAAGTCAGAAAATATTTGTTACCGCCCAATGAATCAACCTCCAAGGGACCACAAACATCAGAGTGTACCAGACTGAGCAACTCTGATCTTCTCTCTGAAGAGAAATCAAATGAGACTCTGCATTGCTTACCAATTGAGTAGTGGTTGCAAGGACCTCGTGCAGCATCCTTGGTAAGCTCCTTCTTGTTCAGGGTAGACAACCCTCTCCCACTCATGTGTCCGAGTCTCTGGTTCCACAGATTTTGAGAAGCCTCTTTTTCAGCTACATTGAGGCTGTCTGCACAAATCTTCACATGAGTCTTGTATAGTGCGCCGCAAGCATGTCCTCGAGCGACAACCATGACACCTTTCGTCATTCTCCATGTGCCATTTCTGAAGTGATTTTCATTTCCCTGTTTGTCAAGAGCTATCCCCGAGAGTACATTCAGCCGAAGTTCTGGAACATGCAGGACATCCTTCAAGATCAATGTACACCCGACATTTGTCCGCAACTGAATATCACCCATTCCTACTATCCCAGAGGAACTGATATTTCCCATCTTCACTGCTCCAAAGTCTCATGCTTTGTATGTTGTGAAGAAATCTCTGTGAGGAGTGACGTGGTAGGATGCTGCAGTATCTACCACCCACTCAACATCTTGGGTTGCGTTGTGAAGGCATGTTTCTTCCTGTATGGAGCATATTGCTACATCTGCTTGGACAACGACCAGTGTCTCTCCTTCGTCATTCTTCGGCTGGTGATTGCCTTCTCTCTGCTCTCGTTGCAGTTTTCGGCAATTCTTCTTTAGGTGGCCTACAATGCCACAATGGTAGCACTTATAGGTAGGCTTCATTCCATCTGAGGATCTACCTCTGGTTGTGCTTCTGCCTCTCTCTCCGTCTCTTCCTTGATGTCTTCCTCGAGTCTCTGTGATGAAGGCTTCTGTCTGTTCTGAGCCAACATCTTTTCTCCTGGACTCCTCATTCGACAGGACATCTTTTACCATAGGCATGGTAACTTTACCTCCTGGAGCGGAATTGCTGAGAGTAACCACCAATGTCTCACAGCTATCAGGAAAGGAACTGAGTAGTAAGAGGGCTTGTACTTCATCTCCCAGCTGCATGTCTACTGCAGACAACTGGTTCACCAGGCTCTGAAACTCGTTGGTGTGTTCCGCAACGGAAGTTCCACTCCGTAGCTTCAGGTTGACCAAACGCCTCATTAACAGGGCTTTATTCCGAGCTGTCTTGGCCTGGAACATGTCTTCCAGCTTTATCCACATCCTGTAAGCATCTGAATCCTGTGCTACATGGTGGAAGACACTGTGACCGATCCACTGCCTAATCTGACCCAAAGTTCTGTTGTTGAGTTTATTCCAGTCATACTCCTTAGCAGACTCTGGTTTCACTCCCTTCAACTCGATGACATCAAACAAATCCTTACAGTGCAAGAAATCTATCATCCGAGGTCTCCAGAGGGAATAATTAGTGGCAGCCAATTTAATCATTGCACTAGAATGAGAATCATCCATCTCCATTTTAAGTTTTAAAGTTTAAAATGGGAATACACTAAAATCAGGTCTGAATTTCACAAATCGGAGGTCACCGTTGCGTCCGGAACGGTCGAAAATGATGGAATAGACACTTCTTTGGTCTAAATCCGACACATGGGCTGATTTGTAAATTCCTAAAAGTTCTGGGGCAAAACTGTAAATTTTAAAACTTCAGGGGGCAAAATGAAATTTACCAGGCTGCTGACGTGGCAAGGCGGGACCGGTTTTACTGACGTGGCGCTGACGTGGCGGATGACGTGGCGCTGACGTGGCGGATGATGTGTCTGCTGACTGGGTGCTGACGTGGCGGGCACGCGGATCGTCTTCAACCTTCAGCCACACGCGCGGAGCGTGTCTGCGAGTGAGGCGCGTGAAGATCCCTCTGCCTGGCGCGTGCGGAGGCTGTGGACGTCGGTTCGGTCGCCGGAAAATACCACCGTGCTCGTCTCGACGTGAACTAGCTGATGGTGACCTCAAAATGAATTTTTGACAACTTTTCCGGAACTCGAATTTTCCGAACCAAACTCCGTTCTTCGGTTTTTCGATCCCAATGAAGAACCAAAGGCTCTGATACCACTTTGTAGACAACAGAACCTGGGCGACGCCGTTCCTAGGCTCGCGGCACTAGTTGGGAAATACGAAATAACATGGAGTCGCCACCCGGTGTGAACCGGGACAAAGATTTAAGGCCGCACTCACCCCTCGCAAGGGAAGACCTCAAACCGTTGGGTTCGGAATGGTCCCTTACTTATGTCACTTGTGATGATATAATTTGTGCGATAAATCAACCGAATCTATTCAATAATCATGCTCAAGAGTATTCAGATCTAAAATGCATTCGCTAAATAAATCCTATTCTAAGTTTGCATGCTTGAAGATAAGTCTTTGAACGGAAAACAAGATTTCACACAATAGAACACAACGAGCATATCAAACCATTCAATTGAAATAAACAAATAACTATTTGAATATAAACATAAACTAAGCAACCTATCATGCATAAAACTAACATTATCATGCTTTGACAATAAATAATAAACTAGGACAAATCATGCTTTAAATAATAAATAAAACAACCTAGAAACTATCACATGCTCAAATACAAGTTTGGATAGAACGAAACATATGTCTCTTAAGTGGTACGTGGCGTTGTATCCCGAGTACAAACCGCACTACCGTCCATTCGGATTCGGCTACGGAATTTACGTCCGGGTTTCCATCCTATATACCACAAAAGGGAACACACGTTCCGCCCATCCAATAATCACATCATGCCTCAAACGACTCTCAGGCGATAATATATTAAAATAAACAAAAATAAACAAAAAGGTAATAAATAAAAAGGTGCCCTCAGGTCTAACCTCTTTTGTCGTCTCTCGAAAGCGCGTTACACGGCCGTCGGAAGGGCTAATACTCCGCAACTCTTCCGGTTCACTGGTTTAATGATTTAGTTCGCTGTTTCACTGTTCGGGCTACTATTTTCAATCCGATTTGCTGCTGTTTCGGGTGTATTTTCTGGTCTCTGTTTCAGGTGTGTAAGGCTACTGTTTTAGCTCGATTTTGGGACTGTTTTGGGGTATTTTCGGGTGCAGTTTCGGGGACTGTTTTTTAGTGTTTACAGGGACTGTTTTCGGGGTGATTCAAATGCAGTTTTAAGGGCCAAATTTGCGGCTGATAGCTGGGCAGTTTGGGGGTAATCTCGGTGATCTTCTGGACTGATTAGGGGCTGATTTTCACGGCTGTTTCAGGGAGGATTTAAGGACTGCTAGCTTGCGTGTTTGAGTTTAGGTGCATGAGGCTATGCGTGAGAGTTAGGGGACTGTGGATGCGTGGATGTTAAGGGCTTATTATGGTGCGTAGATGAGGGCAGTTTCAGGGAGATGTGCGTGATGGGCAGTGGCTTGGGTGAAGAGCAGGCGTGTGCATGCGAGAAGGAGGGCACTGTGCGTGAAATGTCCGTTTATGTGCTGAGTGTTTAAGAATTCTGGGATGCTGTTACGTGAGTTGAGAGGAGTGAGCTGAGAGAGTCTCTAGGGTTTAGACGTGGCTGATTAGCGTGAGAGGGGCAGATTCAGCGTGAAGGCGTTGAGTTGGTGCGTGAGGCAAGGTGAGCTCAGGGGGAAGGGGCTGTTACGTGATGCTTATGGGGCTGGCAAGGGCGTGTGTGAAGGGGCTGAAACGTGATGCTTATGATTTGTTATGGGGCTGTTGAAGGTGGAAGGCTGAGCAGTGGACAGGCGTGAACTGTGCGTGGAAGTGAGGGGGCTGTAACGTGATGCTTATGGGGCTTGAGTCCCTTTAGGGTTTACTGTATGGCTATGTCAAAATCAGAGAGAGGGCAGTCCACGGCTAGGGTTTATGTGTGTGGGCTGGTGAGTGATTGTGAGAGTGGAGGTCAGGGTGAAGCGGTGAAGGCAGGCTGTTGGGCGTGCTGGCGTGATGAGAGTGAGCTGTGAACGAGGCTGATGGTCTGTCAACGTGGGGCGTGAATCTGTGTTGTGGATTGTGGCGTGCAGCTGGGCGCTTGTTAGGTTTAGAATTTTAGGGTTTGATTTCGTGAGAATGAGCCAGCCAGCCAGGGTTTGGAAAGATGGGTGAATGGTTCTTTTTATAGGTCAAGGGAGGGGGTTTTACCTTGTTTGGGTAGGAGAAGGATTTGTGTGTTAATTGGGGATATCTTTTAATTAAAATGAGATAGGGAAAATCTTTTAATTAAGGGAAGTGATTTGATTTATTCTTTTTAGTTAAGGATATGATTTATTTAATTTAAGAAGGTGATTTAATTTAATTTAGGAATGTGTTTTATTTAAATTAGGAATTTAATTTAATTTAATTTCAAGTTCAATTTAATTGGTGAATGTGATTTAATTTAATTTAAGTTTAATTTTAATTGGTTTTAATTATTTAATTTGTGAGATGTGTTTTAATGGGTTTGGTGTGTTTTAAAACAGAGGTCCAACAAGCGAACCCGAAGCGAAACAAGCGAGTTAAATCTGACAAAAATTCCATTTTCCAACTTTACCCTTCCAACGTCCGTTTCCCGCGGCTTTCACAACTAAAGAGGTAGTGTCTCCATACGAGACTCATCATCGGGCTGATATGCAAAAATGCAATGCCTACAGTCGCCCTCACTTTGATGGGACTTGTGCAGTGTGTGACAATGACAATTCTATCAAAGTACGTGCAATGCATTTTTACTTACCTGGCTCGCCAGCTGCCACTTGACTTGCCGTGTTGATCTGAACTGATTTTGAGGTGCTTCGACCCCTGGTCCATTCCCGAACCGATGATGTGCTGTGGTGTGGTGGAGTCCATTCCCGAACTGTCACCGTTGTGGTCCATTCCTGAACCGTTCTCCATTCCCGGAGTGTAGCTGTGATGTAGTGTGATGAAGTCCATTCCCGAACTGTCACCGTTGTGGTCCATTCCCGAACCGATCTCCATTCCTGGAGTGTTGTTGTGATGTGATGTGATGAAGTCCATTCCCGAACTGTCACCGTTGTGGTCCATTCCCGAACCGATCTCCATTCCCGGAGTATTGTTGTGATATGATGTGATGAAGTCCATTCCCGAACTGTCACCGTTGTGGTCCATTCCCGAACCGATCTCCATTCCCGGAGTGCCATTCTCGGCGTGCCATTCCCAGCGTGCTCATTCCCGAGCTGTCCATTCCCGGACTAAATCTCCATTCCCGGAGTGCCATTCCCGGCGCGCTCATTCCCGAGCTGTCCATTCCCGGACTAAATCTCCATTCCCGGAGTGCCATTCCCGGCGTGCTCATTCCCGAGCGTGCTCATTCCCGAGCTGTCCATTCCCGTACTGTCCATTCCCGGACTAAATCTCCATTCCCGGCGTGCTCATTCCCGGCGTGCTCATTCCCGAGCGTGCTCATTCCCGAGCTGTCCATTCCCGGACTAAATCTCCATTCCCGGAGTGCCATTCCCAGCGTGCTCATTCCCAAGCGTGCTCATTCCCGAGCTGTCCATTCCCGGACTGTCCATTCCCGGACTATAATGATCTGATGTAATATGGGCCTCGCCCCAGAATGCCATTCTCGGCAGAAACTGAAACTGATGTGATATGGGCCTCGCCTTCAGAATGCCATCCTTGGCCGAAACTGATATGATCTCAATACGGGCTTCGCCCCCAAAATGCCATTCTCGGCAGAAGCTGAAACTGACGTGATATGGGCCTCGCCCCCAGAATTCCATCCTCGGCCGAAACTGATCTGATCTCGATATGGGCTTCGCCCCCAAAATGCCATTCTCGGCAGAAGCTGAAACTGATGTGATATGGGCCTCGCCGTCAGAATGCCATCCTCGGCCGAAACTGATCTGATCTCAATATGGGCTTCGCCCCCAAAATGCCATTCTCGGCAGAAGCTGAAATTGATGTGATATGGGCCTCGCCCTCAGAATGCCATCCTCGGCCGAAACTGATCTGATCTCAATATGGGCTTCGCCCCCAAAATGCCATTCTCGGCAGAAGCTGAAACTGATCTAATATGGGCCTCGCCCCCAGAATGCCATACCCGGCAGAAACCGATGCTGAACCAATGTGGGCCTCGGCCCCAGAGTGCCATACCCGGCAAGTCTGTCACTGATGCTAATGTGGGCCTCGCCCCCCAAGCTGACATGGGCCTCGACCCTATGATTCATTCCCCGATTCATTCCAACACTCTGACGATGTGGGCCTCGGCCCTGGGATTCATTCCCCGATTCATTCCAACACTCTGACGATGTGGCCTCGGCCCTGAGATTCATTCCCTGGATTCATTCCAACACTCTGACGATATGGGCCTCGACCCTGTGATTCATTCCCCGATTCATTCCAACATTCTGACGATGTGGGCCTCGGCCCTGGGATTCATTCCCCGATTCATTCCAACACTCTGACGATGTGGCCCTCGGCCCTGGGATTCATTCCCTGGATTCATTCTAAAACTCAGCTGATGTGGGCCTCGGCCCTAGGATTCGTTCCCTGAATTCATTCCAAATTCTGACGATGTGGCCTCGGCCCTGGGATTCATTCCTTGGATTCATTCCAAATTCTGACGATGTGGGCATCGGCCCTGGGATTCATTCATGAAATTGATGCTGACAATGCGGGCTTCAACCCTGTGACTCATTCCCGATGCTGCTGATAATGTGGGCCTCGACCCTGAGTTGATACTGATGTGGGCCTCGCCCCCTAGGACTCATCCCCACAAATGATACTAACGTGGGCCTGGACCCTGGGACTCATCCCCAAAACTGATACTGATGATGCAGGCTTCAACCCTGGGACTCATCCCCAAAACTTATGCTGATGTGGGCCTCGACCCTGGGATTCATTCCCGAAACTGATGATGCTATATTGTTGTTTCTGGTGGGCTTGTCTTTGCCGCTTGCTCTTTTCTTCTTTTGAAACCTGTGAATACAAAACAAAACAAACACAAAAAAGAATGCAAACTATGTTACGTGTATGCATGCATGCATGAATGATTTTCCTATCCCGCTGGGTTAGGTTTTCCGCTAGTTCTCCAGGTGATTGCTTAGCCTTCTCTCTAGTCTCATGACTCAATATCTTGTTATGTCCCCGATTCGCGATGTGGGAGACTGGTCGCCCCCAGTCTTGGTTTACCTTTCTGCTCACCGCTGTTTGTACTTGGTCAAGATGAACCACATGGTGGGGCCTTCCATATCATATTATATCACATGCTACGAAATAGTCTCAATAGTTATACATATCATTGTCCTCAAAGAATGCCTAGTAATGAAACCAGAGAACCTTCAAAATATTCGATGCAACTCAAATCCAAGTCTTTGAATAACTGATCTAAGTCAGACTAAAAGTGTGTGTGTGCAAAGGTTCCTTTGCGGATTCATCCCCAGGTAAGCTAACTCAATGATTTCGTTTCAAAAATCGGGATCGATGGGTCAAACCAACCTAGATGTCTCAATTAAGCATGCAGTTTCTTTTCTGTGCTCAATGTGGTATAGTTTTCTTTCTTTTTTGTCTCTCTCTTTTCTTTCGTTTTGAACTTCTCTTTTTTTTTTTCTTTTCTTTTCTTTTTTTCTTTTCTTTTTCTTTTTTTTCTCTTTTTTCTTTTTTTTTTTCTTTTTTTTTTCAACACACCTACCCTTTAAGGTAGCATTTCTCCTCATGGTGGTCCTAATACTCGCCCATGGGTAGCTTCACGCTTATCGGTTATAGGCGGTTCAATTCTTTTCTTTGGAGACTTTTCTTTCATTTTCAACCCTACCACACATCATAGTATAAGCAAATCAAGATAGACATCTAAGCAAACGGTCATTCACCGACCTACAATTTCTTCAACTAGTCACCTTGCCAACTACTCAGGTTTTCACCGCTAAGAACCTATAGTGAAGTGCTTACGAGTCTAACATAGATCAATCATTCAAAGTATCAGATAAAAGCACATAAAGGGTTTATCGTTTCTAAGATTTCATCCTAAAGCAAACGATTTCATCATTGGACTTATGTCTAACTATCAAAGACTAAAAACAAACAACAATTTTTTTATATTATATTTTTTTTTCTTTTTTTTTCTTTTTTTTCTCTTTTTTTTTTCTCTTTTTTTTTTTCTTTTTTTTTTTGAAGGCCCCCCAATGGTCTTTTTATCTATGCCGTAAATCTCTCTGTTTCTCGGTTTCATTTTCTCCAATATCCATGTTTGCTAAACTCTCATTTGACAAGTCTTTCTTTTTGCTCTCTAACCCAACAAATATCTATGATGGCTTTTAAGACACAGAGGGTTAACATGATGCATGTATGCATGAGATGCATGCGACATATGAGATATAATATGCATGTGGTTATCAAAAACATAAATGGGCAACTTCTATACGATATACAATTATGGTTCTCATGAGGGTTTATGACAATGCCTTTGATTAAAACCCCTTCAACCCACTATAGAAACGGTCAACTAAAGCACAAATCATACACATCACAAGACATGATTTCGGGGCCGATTCTCTAGATCCCCAGTGGAGTCGCCAGACTGTGGGACACAGAAACTGGGCGACGCCGTTCCTAGGCTCGCGGCCTAGTTGGGAAGGATTACATAACATGGAGTCGCCACCCGGTGTGAACCGGGACAAAGATTTAAGGCCGCACTCACCCCTCGCAAGGGAAGACCTCAAACCGTTGGGTTCGGAATGGTCCCTTACTTATGTCACTTGTAATGAAAGGATTTATATAATAATTTAAACAAGCTGAAGTAACAATTATTTCTAGAGGTATCATGCTTCTAAATTCACATTTATAAAATAAAATATGCGCCTAAATATACATGTATTTCATATATAAGATTGCATGCTTAACATATATCAAGATAGTAACTAACATACATCTTTACTTGCATATCATATTCAGGAAAAACACAAGCACACATATTAACCATACAAGCACACATGGTAACCATACAAGCACACATATGGGCACCTTTCAAGTGGTACGTGGAATTGTAGCCCAAGTACAGACCGCACTACCGTCCATTCGGAATCGGCTACGGAATTTACGTCTGGGTTTCCATCCGATATACCGCAAGAAATAATACTCAAATGTTATCATGACATAAGCATACGAATTGTGACACATTTGCATAAGAAATATCAACTAATAGGCAATTATGCATGAATATAATAAGACAGACTCAGTTCAGTGTGTGTACGTTCGTGTAGCGTTCGTAAACGCGTTCGAACGGAAATGAAACAGAATGCTCACGTTCGAGTAGCGTTCGTAAACGCGTTCGAACGGAAATGAAACAGAATGCTCACATTCGAGTAGCGTTCGTAAACGCGTTCGAACGGAGACGAGACAGAATGCTCACGTTCGAGTAGCGTTCGTAAACGCGTTCGAACGGAGATGAGATAGAAAGCTCACGTTCGTATGGCGTTTGTTAACGCGTTCGAACGGATACGAGACCTGACACATAATAAGTCAAAAAAACATGCGCGTTCGAGTTGCGTTCGTGAACGCGTTCGAACGGACACGGACCTGATGCAATACATAAACAGAAAATAAAAGGGCGCGGCGAAGCACTGCCGTAAAGGTGACCTTTTGAGGCTCTTGATCTCTCAAAGAGATGACCTTTAGACCAACATGCTAAGCCCATGTGCGTCATATCACACATGCAAGAATAAAACCAATCATATCAACCAAGTATGCCCGATTGAACGCATCTTACATCCAATCCGAACACACGTCAACCGGCGCGGCAAAGCATCGTGGTAAAGGGCTTTTAGCCCCTCCCCATAGGGGATCTCACAACACACTTACTAAGCCCATGCGCTCGATTGACTTATACATACGAAAATAAAGATAATAATATCAAACTAAGTATGCTCGATTGAACGTATCTTGCGTCCAACCGAACATACATCAACCGGCGCGGCGAAGTAAGTGTCACGAAGGTGGCCTTTTCGGCTCTTTGTCTCACAAATGGAGGACCTTTGGACTAACTCACTAAGCCCATGCGCTTGGTTGAATCATACAAAAATAAACAATATATTGAATTCAAGAGAAAACTAAATAAACAAAAAAAAGCAACACAACGAAAGAGAGATGGTGCCGTTTACTCAAGCGGTACGTGGAGTTGTGACCCGAGTACAGATCATATTACCGTCCATTCGGAATCGGCTATGAAATTTATGTCCGGGTTTCCATCCGATATACCGCGAGAGTTGACACATCTCTCATTCATCTAATGCCCACAACATATTACATCTCATAATTCATGCATATTTACATACTCAAAAATCACAACACACATTTCAACATTACAATCATACAATAAATACTTAATAAATGATGCGGAAAAGGAAAACAAGTGTGAAAGATACCCTCAGGTCTAACCTTTTAAGCCGTCTCTCGGACTCACGTTCCACGAAGATCGAAAGGGGGGTAAAGCTCCGCAACTTTTCTGGTCCCTGGTTCAACGTCCTAGCTCACTGCTTCGCTGCTTTGCTTATTGTTCGAACTCCGTTCTGCTCCTATTCGGCTCCTGTTTTGCTGCTCACTGCACGGGCTACCTGTTTCAATGTTTTCAAAGAACTATTCCAAGTTGTGTGGGTTCTTAGTACAATTAAAAGTGATTATTTTTAAGGTTATCTATGTAGTTTTCTAAGTTACTGTTTTTTTTTAAGGATTTTGGGCTACTGTTTTAAGGTAATCTAGGAGGTTGTTTTGGCGTGTTTTAGAATTCGGCTATGGGTGAGTTTGGGTTCGGCTATGGAGGGTGGTCTTGGTGGTGGTTTCTTTGTTTTCTTTTTGTGTGTGTATGAAGTGTTTCTCTTGGATGTGTTTTGGGTGTGTAGAGAGAGTTTAGAGAAATTTCGAGAGAGCTTGGGTGTGAATTGTGTTGTGTGAAGGAGAAGAATGGCCTTGGTTAGGGGTTGTTTATATAGAGAATGGCTAGGGTTGACAAGGGAAGGGATCTTGTTTCCAAATTAGGAGAGGTGAGAAAGGCATACACAAGATTGAGGGGGGACATGATATTTTAAATTAGGAAGTTGTAATATTTAATTGTGTTGGTTTAGGAATACAAATATTTTATATTGGTAAATATCTTATTAGATTAGGAAGTCAAATATATGATTGGCTTTAATTGGTTAAGATTGATTTTAATTAGGCATATCTTCTTTTTAGTTTAGGTAAATATTTTATTTAATTGGTAAATGGTTTAAATATTTTATTTAATGTTTAATATTTAAATTAATATTTATTTATTTAATTTGGGATGTGTTTTATGGGCTTTGGGGAGCTAAATGGGCTGGGTGTGAGGCTAGCAGCAAAACCAGAATTACCGATACCGTTCGAACGCTCCCTCGAACGCTGCACGAACGCCCGCAATCTGTTATCCGTTCGAACGAAGTAACGAACGCCAGCACCAACGAAGACAGTGAGCTTGTTTATTCTGAATTCCCCCTTCCGATACCGTTTCCCGCGGCTTTCATGACTCAAAAGATAGTGCCTCCAAGTGAGACTCATCATCGGGTTTCACATGCGAAAATGCAATGCCTACACACTTGTTGTGATTCACCGATCACTTTAGAGTGTATTTGAGGAAAAACCGAATTGTATTTATTACTACAAGAATAAATACTACAAGTTTACAAACAAGAAAACTCACAAAAAACCTCACACACTCTCAAGCTCTCTACTTGGAGCTTACACACTTTGGGATGCTTTTAATGGACTCAGAAGCACTCCTTTTATAGTTGGCAAACCGCGTGAACAGTGCCACGCGGTTTGCCTCACTGCCAGCTTCTCTTGTCAACTCACTGCCAGCTTCTCCTTTTGCTTTCGGTGGAGAAGGCTGCTGGCAACCAACAGAAAACGTGCAAGCTGTTAAAAAAAAATATTAATGACAATTCAAAATAGTAATGAATTGAAAACATTTATAATCAAAATTATTCATGTAACTGAAGAATATTTAAGTTGGGAAAACAAAAACGTGTTATACAAAAAATTATATATCTTTAAAATAATTTTTTCTTTTTTTATTCAAATTCACATTTCCAACAATAGTACATATATTTTCTCTTTGAATCGTAACTTATTAAGCTAAAGGATCCTCGTTATAATGCAACTCATTGTGTATATATATATAATGTTTGATTAATATTAGAATAAAATACTTGGTTCTATCGGCTTAAATTTATTATTCTATACTTTGAGTCTCAATTGACCGGCCAAATGTCATCGGGGCTCAGGAGATTAACAAGATGACTTAAAAATTATTTTGTTAAGGAGCAATCTAATTTGTTTTTTTTTTCCCCTTTGATTATAGATTCCTCATCAATGACCAACCAAAATTATTTCATTATGATTTAGAGTTTATATGTTGAATTGCGGAAATTAATTTATTTATAAAAAAAAAAAAAATGAAGTTAAAGATTGTGTACATATGAATCATCCTCATAACTCATAGTGTAAGAAGCCTCGTATGCCAGTTTACATTTAAATGTTGATTAGTTTGCCTTAATTTCCGTTTAATTAAATTGAAATTTTATGAAATATTCCCAATGATGAATATGACTTAATAGTGATGTAAATTTACTTGAAAATGAAATCAAAAGCATGATGAATTAATCAAGAAATGTGGATATCATCACGTGAATTTAAATAAATATGCAAGTGGATTAAAAAAAAAAAAAAAACTTTATTCAAACCAAACACCTTCATTATTTATTTATTTTTGTGTACTCACGCGCAAGTCTTAAAAAAAACTATCAGTAAGATGTGTTGGTTGGTGTACCAATTGGTTGATTAACCAATTCAATTGGTAAACGGTTCAATCTTGGATGGGAACCGGATTTGTTACGATTGAACCGTAAATTCGGTTCAATATTCAATGGGAAAATACACCAATCGCAACCGAACAGACCATCTGGTTTAGTTTCAGTTTCCGGTTCCGATTGGTAAACGGTTCGGGGTCAATTTCGGTTACGGTCAGCAAAAGCAGAAAGCAGAAACCATTAAACCTTAATCGTAACGAACCAAATCGTACGGTTACAATTGAACCGTATTTTATTTATTTATTTTTAAAAAATGTTATAAATAATTTTAAAAAATATGGTTCAGCCGTAAAAAAAAAAAATCCTCGATTCATTTGTTACGGTTGAACCGTAAATCTGGTCAACCTCAGTGGAAAATGCACCAATCGCAAGTGAACCTTGTTGGAAAATGCTTATGAATAAGCATTTTGAGGCACATTTCAAGCATGGTCCACTTCGTGTTAGTGGTTGTTATTGAATGATTCGGATACTCCTCCGTGAGTAGTTCGAAATGGTATATTCATATGCTTAAAATGGTGCTTGGGTGAATGAGAAATTGTTGCTCAAAGTTCACCCATTGGTGTTGGAAATAAAAGAAAGTAAGCTTGTCCCATATGGGAAAGCTATAGAGGGAATATTATGCTTATATATGATTGCTCATATGTAGATGGGTAAGAGTTGTAAGGATAGAGGCTCTCTCTACGTGCGCGGGGGGGGGGGGGGTGTGCAAATCAAATCCGAATCAAGCTTGGCTCGTGTGCACCCGCGTGTCCTGCGTACACGAATGCCGGACCAAATTGTGATGGCTCGGCCCAGCCAATTTTTGCAAGCCTCTTCATTTTTTCCAAGCCTTTTGAAGTTCCATAACACTCAAATTAACTCTATTAATTAATTTAGTGGTTACTTCAAATGGAAGGTCTCCCACTAATGTGATTTAAATTGGTGTGTTTATTTTGTTTTTAATAAGTACATTGTTTTCGTTTTCCTTGAGAGAAGAGCTAGAAAATATTTTTCCTTTGCTGTTTTTCTGAGAAGAGTTCGAATACATCTTGGTTCGCTTGAAAACGATTCTGGTGGTGCCCATCGTCGTTTATTTTTCCGTTGCATCTCCTGGGAAACAAACGTCTCGCATTCTGCTGCACCATTTCGGTAGGGGACGAATTTGTTTTAAGGAGATTGTTGCCGCATCAACAAGCCTCGGAATCCTCTCGGTTCGCACTGTCTTGGTTTCTTTCTGATCTCTGATCTGTTCCTCTTCCTCTTCAGTTACCACTGTCACGACTTTCCCTTTCTACTGCCTGCTGTTGTCCTATCATTTTTTATATTACTACTGTATTGTGGATTATTGTAACACCGTTTTGTATTACTGTTGTTCAAATTCCTTTGTAAGAACACAGTAACCAAACAAATTATTTGTAATAGTCTTAAAACAAATTCGACTCTGTGGATATGGAAAACAGTCCAAACACAGTAGATCCGAATATGGCAGCCCCTCCTCGGCTGGCCAAAATATTGTGGCAGCCCCCGTGGCTGGCCAAAGTGCAGTGGCAGCCTCCTCGGCTGGCCAACTTGCTTCAGCCTCTGGGCTTAATATGGCAGCCGCTGTGGCTAGCCAAGGTGTTACTGCCTCTGTGGCTAGACAACCTGTTGGACATGTGAGCCATGTCAATCCTCCTGCTGCAGAAAAACCTGAAAAATTCAGTGGACAGAATTTTAAACGGTGGCAACAGAAAATGTTTTTCTACTTGACCACATTGAACCTTGCGAGGTTTCTAAAGGAAGATGCTCCTGAACCCGTGGAGGGTGAGATTGATATCCAAGTTATCAGTGCAATCGATGCTTGGAAACATTCTGAATTCCTATGTAGGAATTATGTGCTAAATGGGCTGAGTGATTCCTTGTACAGTGTGTATGCCGGGATGAAAACAGCAAAAGGGCTTTGGGAATCTTTAGACCGAAAATATAAAACTGAGGATGCCGGTACTAAGAATTTGTCGTAGGCCGTTTCCTAGATTTTAAGATGATTGATTCCAAAACTGTGTTAAGTCAAGTACAAGAATTGCAAATTATTCTAGCAGAAATTCATGCTGAGGGGATGGTTTTAAGTGAAACATTCCAAGTAGCCTCGATAATTGAAAAACTACCACCTGGTTGGAAAGATTTCAAGAATTATCTAAAGCATAAGCGAAAAGAAATGAGCATTGAAGACTTGGTTCTTCTTAAGCTTAGAATGAGGAAGATTACAGAGTATCTGACAAGAGAGGAATAACTCATGAGGCCAAAGCAAATGTTGTTGAACATGGCCATAAGAACAAGAACCCTAAAAACAAGGGTCAAAGATGGGCCCTAAAGGAGGAGTTTCCAAGAAATCCAAATTTCAAGGAAGATGCTTCAACTGTGACAAAATGGGTCACAAGTCTTCTGAGTGCAGACTGCCGAAGAAGAAAAAGAATCAAGAGGCTAATGTGATGGAAAATATGACTCAAGATGTTTCAGACATTAACCTTTCAGCTGTGGTTTCTGAGGTGAATCTGGTGGGTTCTAACCCAAGAGTGGTGGATTGACACTGGTGCCACTCGACATGTGTGCTCGGACAAGAGCATGTTTTCTTCATTTGAGCCTACTGGTAATGGGGAAAAATTATACATGGGAAATTCAGCAACATCTGAGATTGAAGGTCAAGGCAAGGTGATTCTGAAGATGACCTCTGGGAAAGAGTTGACTTTGAACAACGTTCTGTATGTACCAGAAATACGGAAGAATCTTGTGTCTGGATCACTTCTGAACAAGCATGGATTCCGGATGGTGTTCGAGTCTGATAAAGTAGTTTTAACTAAAAATGGGATGTATGTGGGAAAAGGGTATGTAACTGATGGGCTCTTTAAGCTCAATGTAATGGTTGTTAAACCTAAGAATATCAATAAAGCTAGTTCTTCTGCTTATATTGTTGAGTACTCTAATCTATGGCATGGTAGATTAGGACATGTTAATTTTAATTCATTACGGAAATTAATTAACATGAACCACATTCCAATTTTAAAATTGATAACAAACATAAGTGTGATACTTGTGTTGAGGCAAAACTAACCAGATCATCTTTTCATAGTATTGAAAGAAACTCTGAACCACTTGATCTTATTCATACCGATGTATGTGATTTTAATTCAATACAATCGAGAGGCGGTAATAAATATTTTATTACCTTTATTGATGATTGCACTAGATTTTGCTATGTGTATTTGATGAAAAGCAAGGACGAAGCTATAGAGAAATTTGTTCTCTATAAGAATGAAGTTGAGAATCAACTGAACAAAAGAATTAAGGAGTTGAGAAGTGATCGTGGTGGTGAGTATGTTTTCCCTTTTGAATCACTTTGTGAACAAAATGGAATCATACATCAAACCACAGCTCCTTATTCACCTCAATCCAATGGGATTGCAGAACGGAAGAATCGTACCTTGAAAGAGATGATGAACGCTATGTTAATCAGCTCTGGCTTACCTCAGAATATGTGGGGAGAAGCTGTTTTATCAGCTAATTACCTTTTAAATAAGGTACCACGGAAAGATGCAGGGAAAACTCCTTATGAGATGTGGAAAGGAAGAGTACCTTCCTACAAATTTCTACGAGTGTGGGGGTGTCTTGCCAAGGTAGTTATTCCTCCTCCACCTAAAAAGGTGAAGATAGGACCAAAAACTGTTGATTGTATTTTCATAGGATATGCACATAACAGTAATGCTTATCGATTTCTTGTGCATGAGTCTAATATACCAGATATTCACAAGAATACGATAATGGAGTCGAGGAATGCATCATTTTTCGAATACGTTTTTCCTTGTAAAACTAATTCGAATTCAAATGTACACAAACGGGTACATGAGACTATTATTGAAGATAGTCAGGACCGAGAACAAATAAATGTTCCAGAGGATCAACAAGTTGTTGAACTTGAACCAAGACGTAGCAAAAGAGCTAGAACCGAAAAATCATTTGGTCCAGATTTTCTGACATTTTTGCTAGAAAATGATCCTCAAAGCTATAACGAAGCTGTAAGGTCAGCTGATGGTGCTTTGTGGAAGGATGCCATCAATAGTGAAATTGAATCCATCTTACAAAATCACACCTGGGAGTTAGTGGATCTTCCTCCAGGATGTAAACCTTTAGGGTCCAAGTGGATTTTCAAAAAGAAAATAAGGCAGATGGATCAATTGATAAGTACAAAGCAAGACTTGTAATTAAAGGTTACAGACAACGTGAAGGTCTTGATTACTTTGATACTTATTCTCCTGTAACGAGAATAAATTCCATAAGGATGATAATAGCGATTGCAGCTTTGCGCAATCTTGAGGTACATCAGATGGATGTGAAAACAGCCTTTCTAAATGGAGATTTAGATGAAGAAATTTACATGGAACAACCTGAAGGCTTTATAGCTCCAGGACAAGAAAAGAAAGTCTGTAAGTTGGTTAAATCCTTGTATGGATTAAAACAAGCTCCAAAACAGTGGCATAAAAAATTTGATGACACCATGTTAGCAAATGGTTTCAAAATCAATGAGTGTGATAAATGCATTTATGTCAGAGAGACAGAAGTTGGCTATGTCATTTTATGTCTCTACGTTGATGACATATTGATTGTCGGGAGTAATGTTAAAATGGTGAAATCTACCAAGAATATGCTGAAATCCAAGTTTGACATGAAAGACATGGGTTTAGCAGATGTCATTCTGGGAATAAAGATCTCGAGAAGTCCTGATGGACTTATTCTTGATCAGTCACACTATGTGGACAAGATTCTTGGTAAATTTAACAATGATGATTCTGCTGTGGCTAGAACTCCTTTAGATGTGAGTCTACACCTATCAAAGAATAGGGGACAGGGTATATCTCAAGTAGAATACTCTAGAGTGATCGGGAGTTTGATGTATCTATCGAGTTGTACAAGACCTGATATAGCCTGTACAGTAAACAAGCTCAGCAGATATACGAGTAATCCAGGGGTTGATCACTGGAAAGCAATAGTGAGAGTACTTAGGTACTTACGTTTTACTCGTAATTATGGGTTGCACTATCATAGATATCCAGCTGTAGTCGAAGGATACAGTGATGCTAATTGGATATCTGACATGAAAGACTCAAAGTCTACCAGTGGCTATGTGTTTACACTAGCAGGTGCAGCTATATCATGGAAATCCTCCAAACAGACTGTGATAGCCAGATCTACAATGGAATCAGAATTCATTGCATTAGACAAGTGTGCTGAAGAAGCAGAATGGCTTCGAAATTTTCTAGAGGATATTCCAAGTTGGCCTAAGCCAGTGCCAGCAATTTGCATTCATTGCGATAGTCAATCTGCAATTGGAAGGGCACATAACAATATGTATAATGGTAAGTCTAGACATATTCGTCGTAGACACAATACCGTTAGACAATTACTCTCTACTGGAGTTATTTCGATTGACTATGTGAAGTCAAAGGATAACATTGCGGATCCGCTAACCAAAGGGTTAAATAGAGAGTTGGTTGTGAAATCATCGAGGGGAATGGGACTAAACCCCATTAGATAAATGTTTATTACGAAGGAAAACCCAACCTTGTTGACTGGAGATCCCAAGATCTAGGTTCAATGGGACAACCTACTCGTAAAAGACATAATTGGTTCACTGTGGGGGGGTTACCCTCTAGTCAATTCCTATGGTGAAATGAAACAGTGATGCTTGTATGGATTGAGGTTAAGCAAAGGCTTTTAATGATTCTTATGCGTCGGGAATCCGAGCAGAGTATTACGAGATGCTCTTAATAAGAAATCACCTATGTGAGAGAGAAGTGGGGCCGCTTCAAAGGGAATTGTACGGGGCTCAATTCTTAGAAACTCTTGCAGAACCAGGTTGATGTTCATGGCCAAAATGAACATAATAATGAGAACTCAGATGTGTTAGGTTAAATATCTGTGTGATAAATTTTCTCCATTTACATGAACGGCAGTACAGTTCAATGACATCGTGTCCACTGTCAGCCAGTAAATGAGATATATTTTCACAAGGGAAGGTTCAAAGGCTGAGGCCTACCTATCCTATGCAGGTGTTGAACCGTTGAACTCTTCTAGGTCAAAATAAAATGTTTTATAAAATAATTTTATTCGACGTTTTCGCCAATTTCATTCATGTGGGGGATTGTTGGAAAATGCTTATGAATAAGCATTTTGAGGCACAATTTCAAGCATGGTCCACTTCGTGTTAGTGGTTGTTATTGAATGATTCGGATACTCCTCCGTGAGTAGTTCGAAATGGTATATTCATATGCTTAAAATGGTGCTTGGGTGAATGAGAATTTGTTGCTCAAAGTTCACCCATTGGTGTTGGAAAATAAAGAAAGTAAGCTTGTCCCATATGGGAAAGCTATAGAGGGAATATTATGCTTATATATGATTGCTCATATGTAGATGGGTAAGAGTTGTAAGGATAGAGGCTCTCTCTACGTGCGCGGGGGGGGGGGTGCAAATCAAATCCGAATCAAGCTTGGCTCGTGTGCACCCGCGTGTCCTGCGTACACGAATGCCGGACCAAATTGTGATGGGCTCGGCCCAGCCAATTTTTGCAAGCCTCTTCATTTTTTCCAAGGCTTTTGAAGTTCCATAACACTCAAATTAACTCTATTAATTAATTTAGTGGTTACTTCAAATGGAAGGTCTCCCACTAATGTGATTTTAATTGGTGTGTTTATTTTGTTTTTAATAAGTACATTGTTTTCGTTTTCCTTGAGAGAGAGCTAGAAAAATATTTTTCTTTGCTGTTTTTCTGAGAAGAGTTCGAATACATCTTGGTTCGCTTGAAAACGATTCTGGTGGTGCCCATCGTCGTTTATTTATCCGTTGCATCCTGGGAAACAAACGTCTCGCATTCTGCTGCACCATTTCGGTAGGGGACGAATTTGTTTTAAGGAGATTGTTGCCGCATCAACAAGCCTCGGAATCCTCTCGGTTCGCACTGTCCTTGGTTTCCTGATCTGTTCCTGCAGTTACCACTGTCACTGACTCCTCCTTCACTGCCTGCTTTGTCCTATCATTTTTATTATTACTACTGTATTGTGGATTATTGTAACACCGTTTTGTATTTACTGTTGTTCAAATTCCTTTGTAAGAACACAGTAACCAAACATATTATTTGTAATAAACCTGACCCATCTCGTTCAGTTGTGGTTTGCGGCTGATTGATCAACTTTTTTTTTCGGTTGGTCAACTGTTCGTTTACGGTTCGAAACCGCAATCGTGTGCATTCTCTACATATATATGGGCAGTTTCAATCGAAAATCGGTAATAAATTATAAGTGTGATTTGTGATTAATCGAAAATAATTAAGGATTAATCGAAAATTAATCGAAAAATATAAAGTTGACACATTTTGCATGATTGAGAAAAATCAAAATCAAAAATCATCTCTCAACATCTTCACAAAATCACTAAAATCATTGGCTTATGATAAAAAAAAAAAACTAAACTAAGTAAATTTATTAAAAATCTCATTTATAGCGGAATAATACCGTAAATATATCATATATATAAAGTTTATAGATAATAAAAATAGTAAACAATTGAAATATAAGTAAATTTTTTATAAGAAATAATAAAAAAATTTGTACGAAATGATGGTCGGATTTGGAAATCAAACCCGTGACCCGACCCGATATTTGCAGGTCAGATTAACCCAAACATTAATTTTTTGTAGTTACATTGATGGGTAAATTTAAAAAAAAAAAAAAAAACTTATACGATGAAAGCAAATACAATTAATAATTGAAGGAGGAGAACTAATTATGATCTAAAAAAATAAAGTGACTAGAAGCATCAATTCTAGCCAATGAATATGCTAGTCCATTCCTCCAAACATGACTAACTTCTAAGTCAAGGTAATTAGTTTGTTACCCTTATTATTACTACATCAATTCAACAAATTAGTTTATTAATTAGGTGATAATTCTTAGTCACCCTTATTAAGCAAAACATGTGCCTAAATTCTATTTGATGTAAGACTATGATACTAAATAAATCTCAACAACTAAAGCGACTCGTATTTTTTTAATATTTTTTTTCGTTGGAAACCCTACCATCAAATCACTCCTTCCAGACTTAAACGGAACAGGTAAAACCTCCGGCTGTCATAGGCTCTTACAAGAAACGTACTTACTGGATTTGAATCCAATACCTCAAAGTGAAATCTTGAACCTTACGTCACCAAGTCATGGATCATATTTTTTTTAATACATTATATATTTTGTTCTTATTATGACTTGCCTACCAAATTGGACTAATTACGCGTCCATGCTTTATTATTTCCGTTTCACATTCTAAAGTTTCCTCTTAATTATTAAAAAAACAAAAAACAAAAAAATTTAGAAAAATAAGAAATTTTCTTATAATTGCTAGATAATTTGTTGCCTGATGAATGCTTTAAAAAAAACAAAAAACAAAATCAAATTTTGTATACAAGACATAATTGCTAATTTGAACAAGTTGGATACATGTATGTTTATCAATCTAGAGTTACTCTAATTTAACCAAATTTATATTTGTTTATTTTTTTTTTATTGTCGGGACGTTTTAACATTAGCATTAAAACTAACAAAAACGCACCCTTAATATATATATATATATATATATATATATACATCATTTACATGTACATAAAATAGGAGACAATTGGGATCATAGCTTAAAGATTTAGGTAACAATGACATGCATCGATGGGTCAATAATAAGTTCAAATTTCTATCGTATATATTGAATGAACAGATCTTTCAAAATCCAAAATCCTGGCTGCCAAGGAAAAGGATATTAAAAAATCCCATAATTACAGCTTGTAAAATAATTAATACACTACAAAAATTATACCCTTTAGCGTCGAAATAAATCGACGCCAAACACCATATTTTCGACGCAAAATAATTTTAGCGTCGAAATAATCAGACGCCAACATTGGACGCTGAAATGTCGACGAGAATAACTTTTTGCGTCGAATTAAAAAATTGCGACGCTAAAGACTGTATTTGGCGTCCAATATTTTTCGACGCTAAATTTAATTTTCTGACGCTATAGGTTATATTGGACGACGAAATAAGTCGACGCTAAAAGTTAGACTTTTAGCGTCGAAAGTTTTCGACGCTAGAATATATTAAAAAAATTAATATATGATTTTCTTGTTACTATTAGCGTCGACATGTTCGACGCCAAAATTAATATTTTGGTGTCGACTCTGTCGACGCTAATTGTTAAAAAAATTATTAATTTACTTCTTTTTAGTCTAAAATAATTGATTTAATATTTAATTTAATTGAAAAAAATTTCTGATTAATAACAGAATTACGAAATATTATAATAATTATTATATTCAATTTTTTTTTAGAAAAAAAAACATATTATATTAAAACTATTTGTTCAAAATATTTATACAAAACCAAATATAAAATTTATTGCTGCTGTAATGGGGGGACGCTCGAGCCCGATGCACCTTAACTGATTGAGGCCTCCAACATCTGACGGAAAAACATCATTTGCTGTTGGAGATCCTCCATCCTCTTCTTGTGGTCCACCTTGACCTGTTTTAGCTCGTCCCTAGTCTGTTGTAGCTCGTCTCGGGTGGTGGCTAACTCGTCTCGAAGAGAGGCATTTTCTGAATTAACAGTACTGCGTGCAGATGACGTCGGCTTCTTACGAGTGCCAAGGCCAACGTTGTAAGCTGTCTGATTCTTGAAAACCAATTGCGACAACTGCTCATCTGGTATCGGGTCGGACCCTGTCTCCTGAGTTTGATGTTAGAGTTCCATCATTTCGTTCTGTTTCAAAAAATAAGTTAATATTAGAATTTGAGAAAAAAAATTAATATATATAATGTTAATTATTTTATTTTAAAAACTGAAACTTACATAGCAGAGTTCGGCTTCTTCATTTATCCATTTGTTTCTCTCATTGTAATGCGTCACACGGAAAAAATCTGGAAATGATTGCACTCCACCTGTGTTACTCTGTTATAAACAGAAAATAAATTCAATATTATTCCACATTAGTTAAATCAATGAACTGTTAAATTTTACGTTATGATATATTTACCTCAGAATGTTCGGCACGATGTTGGATAAATGGCTTCGAACCTCCACAGTGGTTAAAACGCAAGTGACTTCGATTTTCCGCATTTGCGTGACATTTATCCTGCATTTACCAACAATGTAAGTACCGAAAACAAAGACAATTATAAATTTCCGTTTATTTCAAAATTTATCTCGTGTTTTTTGGTAGACCAAAGCTCACATAAGAATGTCCAGTCTTGCTCCTCTATAAAATCAGGCTTGTGTTGTGGAGCATCTGAAGGTCTTTGTCCTATAATCTTTATAACTTTTCCCCATGTGGTAGTCAATATATTGTTGGACATTCACTTTGGTCAGATCGAAGTCGAACCACTCCTACATGAATAGCAACCGAGTAAAAATCAGTATAAAATACAAATGTTAACTAACAAACAATATCGAAAACTTTCATGTAGTGAAGAGAATAGCTGGTTGATTTTCGTCTCCCACGGTATCTTTCTCCAAGAAACGTAGTTTTGGGGAGCTTCATATTGAGCTACAGCTCATATGGCTGTATTAAACGCTGAATTATGTTGTCCGACTTGACTGTGTCCATCATCTGATATCTCAATCCGGATACGGCCGTGAGTCTTAACGTACTTAGACAACCCCAGGCCACGGGTGCGTCATCGACCCTTCGCTGTACTGGACTCACATGTGCTAGCAGAGGCTCCACCAGGGCCAGTTGTCCTTGCTGATGTAGATGGAGTCGCATTAGCCCGTCTGCGATTGTCCGGTGCCATCTGCAAAAACACAAAAAGTTTCATACCCCATTTTGAATGTAATGGAACCAAACCAAACAAACACATGCATTTTATAGTATATGTATGAACATTATATTACAAAACCAAACCAAATTAAACTTAACCAAACCAAACACATTCCAAAATTTAATGTTAATCAGAATTTTCTCGGCCTTGGCCTTCCCTCTCTCGCTCACCTAAATCTCACTCACATACAAGAATCACAAACAAAAATATACAAAGCTCTCACTCACATAGCCACAAGCAAACAACGCCAAATTCACCACAAGCCATGCAATTCCAAACCCTTAAGCTCTTATAGTCCCTCACGGCACTCACACGCTCTCTCATTTTGATTACAATCATTTGGCAACAAACAAATACAAATAGAACATGCCAATTATCTGAATTACAAGCCAACTCAAAACATATCTCAATTCACCATCACTATAACCTTATAACACACTTAACTGCTTGTACTTTATCAAATTTCACCACCACCCATATCATAAAGCTCTTGGGCGAGCATACTCATGAAATCATTTTATGAATTTACTTTACTCACACAATTTTCATCATATAAGTAATTAAACGCACTACTCTGTGCATCACTAGACTACTATAGCAAAACTTCTTTTATCCATTTCAAGGTTCGGTGAAACCCACACATATACATATATGCTCATATCACACACACATGCATAAACTCATAATTAAATATACTCACACGCACCAAATCATCAACACCACAACAATCACATTTTCCCTTATTTCAAGTTTCGGCCATCTACAGCAGCAATCTGCGAATCCAACCCCTCCAAAACACACCTAAAACAACCCCTGATAAACACGCTCAATAGCCCCCCACGAGCAGCATTTGTCCACGCCAAAACACACCTAAAACAACCCCTCTATTCACACCGCAGCCCCTCTATTCACACCCAGAACAGCATCAATTTGCTGCTGTTTTGCGAATCCACTAAGCCCCTCAGCCCCTCAATCCCACGAGCAGCCCCTCAGCCCATTCATCATCACCATCATCATCAGACCACTAATCATCATCAGACCACTCAAAGCAGACCACTACTGATCATCACTCATCATCATCATCATCCCTTAAACTTAAACCTAAACCATCAAACAAGACCACTAGCAGCCCTAAACCCACCAAACAAGAATAATAAAACACAAAACCAACCAAAATTAAACCATAAAACCGAGAAAGAATAAGAATTAAACCACAAAACCGAGAAAGAAGAAGAATTTGAGACTTACCTGCAAAGTCTATGAATTTGCCGAAGAAGAATGGTTGGAGCCGAGAAAGAAGAAGAAGGCAGAGAAACCAACGAGTTTTGGACGTCTGAGCCGAGAAAGAAGAAGACACTGGTTTTAGGGATTTAATGGACATTTAGTGTCGAAATGATTCGACGCCAAAAGAAATAATTTCGACGCTAAAACGTTGGCGGCTTATTAAAAAATTAGGGTTATTTTTCTGGGAAATTTAATTTTTTATTTATCGTCGCAATTGAATACTTTCGACGCTCGATTATATTTCGACGCCAAATTTACATTTTTCGTCGAATACTGTCGACGCTACAAGCAAATAATTTTGACGCTACAAGCAAATAATTTCGACGCTAAAAAGTTGGCGGTTTATAAAAAAAATTAGGGTTGTTTTTCCGGGAAATTTAATTTTTTTATTTAGCGTCGAAATATAATAATCGACGCTAAATGTCTTTCATTTAGCGTCGCTTATTATATTTCGACGCTAAATGTCTACCATTAAAAACAACAACAATATTAAAATAATAATTAAAAACAACAACCATATTTAAATAATAATTAAAATAATAATTAAAAACAACAACCATATTTAAATAATAATTAAAAACAACAACCATATTTAAATAATAATTAAAAACAACAACCATAATAATCACAAAATACACTAACTTCATTAATCACTATTATCTTCGGTATTTGAGGATTCGTGACTGGAATCGAAGTCATCTTAAGTGTCAAATTCTTCTTCATTTGCTACTTCAACGCTCACTTCAGAATGATGAATTATCTCAACGTCTGTACTATCTCGTGTTAATGCGATATTTTCAGGAACGGTGACAGTTGCACTTCATCACAATTACTCAATATAAACCAATGCGCACGTTGAACTTCCTGAAGGGTCAGTAATTTGACACATACTGCTTCAAATGGTCTGCAATTTTGACGGAACACTGTGATATCTTGCGAATTACTTGCATCTCCATCATAGTTTCGTGGCCGACGATTAAAATGAGTTTCAATATTCTGCATGTACATCGAACAAAATGTTATTGCTTCACTTATTACAACAGCTTCAGCTATTGACCCTTCAGGGCGCGCCTTGTTTTTCACATATTGTTTGTAATCTCCCAAAGCCCTGCGGATATGACAACAAGTTTGCATTAAAACTAAATTCAATGCACAGTAAAAATTTAAGAATGTAATATTTAAAACTGTATATATATTTTACCTCTCAATGTGATACATACATCTGTAATGGACAAGACCTTCCTTTATAGCTTCAGCCGGTAAATACACGGCCAAATGTACCATCACATCAAAAAAAGCGGGTGGCAAAATTTGCTCCAGCTTGCATAGGATTATCACGATTCCTCGCTCAAGTTCGTCAATAACAGTTGTGGTTAATGTCCTCTGACATAATTGTTTAAAGAAGCCACATAGATTAAGTACGACGTCGCATACATTCGGGGGGAGATAAGGTCAAATGCCAACCGGAAAGAGAATCTCGAGAAGCACATGACAATCGTGACTCTTTAATCCCGTTATTGTATCATCTCTGACCCAACGCCCAATATTCGATGCATAATCATCAGGGAATTTAACCATTTTCAGCCAATCACAGAATAATTTTCTCTCTGATTGAGTGAGCACATAACTAGCATGTGGCTTAATAAGACCTCGAGAAGTGACTTGTAAATGCAATTCACTACAAATTCTAAGATCTTGTAGGTCCAATCTAGCATTTACAGTGTCTTTTGTCTTACCCGAAATATTGAATAGTGTGCCCACTAAACTCTCACAAATGTTTTTTTCTATATGCATTACATCCAAATTATGTCGCAAACTCAGAGTCCCCCAATATTCTAACTCAAAGAAAATATTTTTTCCTGTCCAATTCAACTCTTAAGGTAAGCGTTTTCGATTTTTATCTCTATTATTAGGATTTTTACTTGGTGTACTGTCTCTGAGATGTTGATGTTGGAAAACTATGTCGAATCCAGACAATGGACTGGGCATACTCTGAGGTTCATGTTGACCGTTAAATAATTTACTCATCCGCCAAGGATGACTCAACTCAAGAAATCTTATGTGCCTTGTGTATCCTATTTTATTCTGTAATCGTTGCGAAGGTGTTTGACCCGCACAAACTGGACATGCCATGTATCCCTTAGTGCTCCATCCAGATAATGAACCATAAGCTGGAAAATCATTAATGATCCATAATAATGCGACATGCATCTGAAAATACTGCTCGGAAGCTGCATCATAGGTATGCACACCCACATTCCATAATGTTTGTAATTCATCGATCAATGGTCTCAAGTAAATATTCAAATCTTTACCAGGGGAACGTGGACCAGGGATAAGCAATGACATAAACATGAACGAATCCTTCATACATTTCCATGGAGGTAAGTTATATGGAATAACAATAACGGGCCAGATGCTATAAGAGTTGTACATATTCCCAAATGGGTTAAAACCATCAGAGGCAAGACCTAACCTGACATTACGGGGGTCCTCAGCGAAACGGGGGTACATGTCATCAAATTCCTTCCACTCGGTTCCATCCGCAGGATGTCTAAGTATGCCCTCTGCACCGATCCTCTTTTCATGATGCCACATCATGTCAGTTGCTGTGTGTCGTGACATGAACAATCTCTGCAGCCTGGGCGTTAAAGGAAAATATCGCAATATCTTTTGAGGCACTTTCTTCCCCGTACCACGAACTTTGTACCGACTTTCACCACATATCGGACAATATTCAAGTGATTCATATTCTGCACGAAATAATACACAATCATACTTACAAGCATGAATGGATTCATACCCCATTCCCAGATCACACAATATTTTCTTTGCCTCGTAGTACGACTTAGGCAATTCGCTTCCAACAGGTAACATTTGGCCCAGTAACTCTAGCATCATATCAATACTTTTGTTGGTCATTCTGTTGATCACTTTAATGTGTAATAATTTCACAACGAAATTCAAGATCGACATTCCAGCACCTTCAAATGGAATTTTTTTTGCCTCATCAAGTAGTTCACTAAATAAATTTTGATCATTTCCACTTAACACTGGCATGTCACCACTGACACTATGACCAAGTTGTGGACATTGTAAGTCATGCAAAGCATCGGTTATCTCATCGTTTACATGTTGATTGTAACTACTGCTCCCTTCACCGGAATCAATAAACCGTGACTGAGAATTATACTGCTCACCGTGATAAATCCACGTACGGTAAGTTGGTGATATTCCTGGCATGTATAAATGATTATGAACTTCATCTAACCGTTTCCTTTTCTTATTCAAACAATTTGCACATGGACACCGAACACGACCTTCTGCATCAATGTGTTGCTTTGCGACTTCCATAAACTCATACACTCCATTACGATATTCAACACTCAATCTATCCAGCGAGCTCATCCAATTTCTATCCATTTAAGCGAAATACCTAAATATAATAATATAATTATTAAATATCATATTACATTCATCAACATTACTAATTCATTAATTATTTATTTAAGCATATACATATATATTTAGTTGATAAAGTAAATAGTTTACAGAAAAATTCTATTTAGTTAATTAATTAACTTAATCTACATATATGAACCATAAATCATTAACAAAAATTATATAATAATCATAATCATAAAAATTGAAAAATAATAAAGAAATATAAAAGAAGACTTACCTTATGGAAAATTGATTACAATTTTATTGAAAATTTGTAGGAGAGTTGTGAGGTTGCAGATGACAGATTCTGAGATTTCAGAGGATGAAAATGAAGAGAATATGAGAAAAAACAGAGGGGGATAAGGGTTGGTGGCATTCTGCATTTTAATCTATATTTAGCGTCGAAACAATAAATTCGACGCTAATTGTTTTGATTTTTAGCGTCGAACCAGTTTATTCGACGCTAAATGTCCAATTTTTAGCGTCGACATAAATTTAGACGCTAAAGATCAGAGGATTGTCGGTGGAATCTTCCTAAACTTTAGCGACGCTACTTAGTCGACGCTAAATGTATAGTTTTTGGAGTCGATAAATATATGTGACGCTAAAGGTATAACATTTAGCGCCAAAAATTATTGGAATAGTAAAATAAGTTAGCGTCGAATATGTTTCGACGCTATAAGTGTACTTTTAGCGTCGATAATTTTTTTCGATGAAAAATGTTGAATATTTGGCGTCGGATTTTGGTTCGTCGCTAAAATCTTGATATTTGGCGTCGAATATTATTTACGACGCTAAAAGTGATTTTTAGCGTCGAAAATTATTTCGACGCTAAATTATTGGACGTTAAAAGACATAATTCTTGTAGTGATATGTAGTAAAAGCCCTTGAAAAATGAAAAGTATAATAATAACATATCCCGTCTGTTGTGATTTTAAATTTTTTAAACTAATAAAATTGTTGAGGCCATGATTCATGCTTCATCCATTCAAACTATAGATTTTTTAAGATTGAACAAATAGCATCAATTTCAAAACTATTTTCGAAAAATAATTTGACGCAAATTATCATGGCCATCCCATATATCATATTAGATAGGTTTAATTGTTAGAAAATAATTAATAATGAATTGGACAATCCTATTAATTAAAATAATTTTTTTGTTAGTTAGGTTTAGTTTATTGGGATGGACAACCTTATTAATCTGACAGTGTGGGTGCATGCGGGTAAATATAACACAGGCGTGACACGTGTTCTTTATAGAGGGTGAAAATAATACAGATAGAGCATCTCATATCTCATATCGGGTAATTGTAATTGTAAAGAAGTTTATGATTTGTTTAATTGCATTAAAAAAAAAATTGTAAGTTTCATATATAAGAAATCTTAACGTACATGAAAGAAAAGAGAAAAATAAGGAAACCTAAGTTTTAGCATGAAAGGAGCGTTTCATAATTTTGGCTATTCAAATTTAGAACCATTTATGAAATTAATTAGGTTTGATGATGCTATATAAAG
Organism: Zanthoxylum bungeanum; assembly: GCA_019454045.1. NCBI lineage: Eukaryota > Viridiplantae > Streptophyta > Magnoliopsida > Sapindales > Rutaceae > Zanthoxylum > Zanthoxylum bungeanum. The sequence goes on from SKCR01021381.1 coordinate 45,645, forward strand.
AACCATTTTGAATGACTTTAGGATCATTAATTAATATGTATATTTATGAAATTAATTAGCAAGTTTAAATGCTATCGGCATTATGTAAATAGATTAAAAGAAGAAAAGTGTGAACCAAAGAATAATGATAGATGTATTTTCTTAATATAGAATAAGTATAAAATTATAAATTATAAACTAATTACGAGAGGTTGTGTGTATAACAAAATATTTAATTAAATTAAAATTGTAATTAAAAATCACAATTCAACCATGATTCTATTAAATGTTTACTCATTCAGTACATCTATCATTGTGAATCGAAATTTTATTTTATTTTCTTTTTGGACTCCTTAGCCACAACAAATACTAAATATAAGAATAATAAACACAACTAATAATGTTATGTTTATATAATTAGGATACATAATTTGTATCTTAAATAATATATCATCAATAAATTCTCATCACATGTAGACATTAGTTGATTTTATTTTCATCGTTGATGTGATAATTTTACACTTTCAACCATTAAAATCAAATGGCATATTATTTTGGAAAATAAAATAAAATAAAATTATGTATTCTAACTATGTATCAAATGGCGTATTACTTAGATAACAAATAAATTAGGTATTACAACTATATAAGTGTAATATTATATTATTATTATTCAAATATAAAAATATAAAACACAACTAATAATGTTATTTTTATATAATTGAGATACATAATTCGTATCTTAAATAATATATCACATCATTAATTCATTGTCAATATGTAGGCACTGGTTGATTTTATCTTAACAAATATGATAATTTTATACTATCAATCAACGATTGTTACGTTAAATACTTAACCGCCATATTAGTCGGGGGGAAATAAATTATATATTCCAAATATGTATCGGATGATATATTATTTGGGGAAGAAAATTATGTATCACAATTATGTAAGTGTAATATTATTATTCAAATATAAAACGACTTGAAATTAATGGAATTTAAAAGTGATGTAATAATAATTTTTAAAATCTACTAATTATGAGATCGTTGAAAACCTCACCGTCAAACCATCATTTTCAGGTTAAACGGAGTAGATAAAATCTTCGACTGTCTCAAGCTTTTACAAAAAACACACTCACTGGATTCGAATCCAATACTTTAAGGTGAGATTCTGAACTATGTACCATCGGACTGCGGCTATTGGGACGCAGCCTTTTGTTTTGTTTGTTCATTTTACCTTCCACTAATCATTTCAATCATTTGAATAACCACCCCTTATTATCATCCATTTCTAAAGTGTAACAATGAAATTTGTATTTACATCATTTCCTTTATTTTATTTTTATAATTTAATCTTCAAATTAATTAGAACAGGCAAATAAAGCAAGTTGCTTCTATTTTGCTAATATTGTCCCATTTCTCCTATATAAATAATAAAATTATGAGAACACCGATTGATGAATTATATGGCCTCGGCTAAATTTTATGTGACAAATTAGCATATGAATCCAATTTTTAGATCTATGTGATGTGACATTTAATTACAAGTCGGTTCATCATAATTTTCATCACCATCATATTATTTATATCTTAAAATCAAAGTCAAAACAATAGGTCTAGCATCGTCAATCAATCGGTAAATAACACGTATTTGTATATAATTATTAAAAAACAATAAAATTAATGAGTTTAGTTGTATCTTTTCATTGGAAGAAAATTGAACAAATCTATATTAAAAAAACAATAATATTATACAATTAGGTAAAGTGAGGGTTTGGACCGTTTGGTGGTGTAAGACTCAGAATTTCACATTGAGGTCATGAGTTCGAATTTATGGAGTGTGTTTCTTGTAGAAGTCTATGACAGTCAGAGATTTTACATACTCCGCTTAAGCCCGAAATCAGTAGTTTGGCTGTCGGATTTCCAATGATTTAAAAAAAAAAAAAACACAAGAGTTAATATGTATAATGACTAATTACACTAATTATTATTTTTAATTGCATCATATCTATTTTCTTATATTTTAGAAGTATTACCGAATATGGCCAATATTGAGACGATTCTAAAAGTGCATTTAATTGAGATCTCAAAATTTGATCAAAAATAGGATCTTAAAATTAAAACCTGATGTGTTTGTATGTATTTTTGTCCAAAAATCTATCTATATAAACGATCTTTTAAGAACTCCTCTATGAAGTTCCGACTACCGAAAATGTAACGTAGCTCAAATTTTATTTTTTTATATCTCAATGTGAGATCTTGAACCCTACATTATCAAGTCACATCCATTAAAGACAACGTGACACACTTAAAACATGTTATTTCCATAATAATGAAAGCTACTCGGGACATAAAACGACAATAAAGGATTTGGATTGAAAGAATAGGAATTGCTTGCATTTCTTTCTTGTGTTGAATATATATCAATTTCTAAAAATGATAATACCAACGTTTTATTTATTGTTTTTACAAAATTCAAATATAAAAAATTAATTTTGAATTTTTTAAAAAATATATTAAATCTTTAAAATATGTTTGGAAGTGTGTAAAATCATATTAAAATAGTTTATAAAGGTTAACAAAATTTAACTTTTTGTATAGTAGATTTTTTTTTTAGGAAATTTTTGGAAATTATACTGTCAAACCACCCGATTCGGATTTAAGCAAAATAAGTAAAACTTTTGACTGCCCAAACTTTTATAAAAAAAATGTACTTCTTGAACTTGAACCCAAAACCTGTCAACCAAATTTCAGCTCATATCATCAAATCACACATTTTGGGGCTTTTTTTAAAGTGAATTTAAAAAACGTTAGTTAAATATAACTCCCAAAATAATCATTTATTGTTTGTAAATGGGATTTTAACCGGCACTTTATGTGAAGTAAATGGGGCAAAAAAATAAAAATTAAACAAAATCATCGCATGATCATTTACATCAAGAGAGTGATCGAGGCACGAGCACGAGCTCGTAAAAGTGCAAAAAAAAAAAAAAAAAAAAAAAAAAAACTTAAAATGATTAGGGTTTAAAATTAGTATTTGGGTTGGCAGATAAAGAAAGTTACTTGAAAATCAATTAATAAATTTATGAGACGGTTTAATACTAGTGTTAAACATTTAATATGTATAAGGCCGGGATATCTAATTTAAATATAGACTTCATGTTAGGAAATATAATCCATAATATATTTATATATTTGTCCTTTTAGGATCTAACCATACATGTATTACTAGTCCTATATTTATTTACATGCTAATTGAAATAAATCTATACTAACCACAACACAATTGCATACCTTTTAAGCTTGTAGAGACCTTTTAATCAAACTTAATTGATTGCTAAATTCAATAAGCAAATGGTCTTATTTGTAGGAGGGAAACCAAGTCACTATTAGCTCACATGCATGGATTACTATTAATCCTTAATTACTATTTAATCACATGCATTGATTACTATGTAATCACATGTATTTGGATGCATAATGACTTTCTCTAACCCTTCCAAAAATTTACCATCATGGGTATACCATTTGTTCTCCAATTAATATTTTACTAATTGTTGTCACTTAACAACTCTTGTTGTTACTTAATTATTTGATTAACAACTCTTGTTGTTTACTTAGTAATGAAATCATTACTAATTGTTGTTATTTAACAACACCACATAATTAACTTAATAATTTTCAACATGAAATTATTACTAATTGTTGTTATTTAACAACACCAAATAATTAACAATAATTAATTTCCAACACTTCAAAATCTAGATCAATGATATCATTCAATCTAATGATGAATGAATTGATATTATTAAATATTTTTTGATTTTATACATCAATCGTCTAATTAATTTAAATTAATAGTTGGATTTTGATTAGTAGATTTTATATATATATATATTGACTTTCTAATGATAAATCTCTTAACTAAATAAATTATGGACCAATAAAAAATTACACATACAATATCATATCGAGTTATATTAAAAAAAAAAAAAATAGTACATATATTTTCTCTTTGAATCGTAACTTATTAAGCTAAAGGATCCTCGTTATAATGCAACTCATTGTGTATATATATAATGTTTGATTAATATTAAAATAAAATACTTGGTTCTATCGGCTGAAGTTTACTATTCTATACTTTGAATCTCAATTGGCCGGCCAAATGTCATCGGGGCTCAGGAGATTAACAAGATTAATTAAAAATTATTTTGCTAAGGAGCAATCTAATTTGTTTTTGTTTTTTTTTTTCCTTTGATTATAGATTCCTCATCAATGACCAACCAGGATTATTTCATTATGATTTAGAGTTTATACGTTGGAATTGCGGAAATAATTTATTTAAAAAAAAGTGAAATTAAAGACTGTGTACATATTGAATCATCCTCATAACTCATAGTGTAAGAAGCCTCGTATGCTGAGTCGTCATTTGAGATTCCGCATTGTAGATGAAAATTAGTTTACATTTAAATGTTGATTAGTTTGCCTTAATTTCCGTTTAATTAAATTGAAATTTTATGAAATATTCCCAATGATGAATATGACTTAATATTGATGTAAATTTACTTGAAAATGAAATCAAAAGCATGATGAATTAATCAATAAATGTGGATATCACCACGTGAATTTAAATAAAAATGCAAGTGGATTAAAAAAAAAAAAACAAAACTTTATTCAAACCAAACACCTTCATTATTTATTTATTTATTTTTGTGTACTCACGCGCAAGTCTTAAAAAAACTATCATTTAGATGTGTTGGTTGGTGGTACCAATTGGTTGATTTATGACTAAATTGCTACGTATAAATTGTTTATAATGAGATTAACCTAATCCCTTATAATTAATTAGATTCATATGGATTTTAGGTTGATAAAACTTGTTTTGTTAAAATGCCAACCGTCAAATTTTGCACACGGAAAAATACTAAAGTCGAGTTTGATGAAGAGTATTGCATTGAAAGTATAAATTAATTTATAAGTTGTGGAATAAAAATTATAATATAAATTAACGTATAAAAATAATCTCATAGAGATTATAAGTTTGCGTTAATAATATATTTGATGTAATATTTAAACATTAAATTATATATTAACGACACAATTTGTAATTACTTGTATAAAAAATTAGTAGCGTAGTAAAAGTCTCCGTAATTGGCATTTTAATAAAAATAAGAGGATAAGAGAGGCGTCACCTTAATATAGTATCAAAGTTTATATGATTAGAAGTCGATCAAAAACTTTATAAATTTTGGAGAAAGAATAAATTTAATTAATCGAACATTTTTTTTCCATGGAAAAATATTAAAAAGCCTTTATTGTTTCACTCATTTGGGAAATTAGCATTATGATTTTTTTCACGACAAAAGATTACTTTGTTTTTTTTTTTTGTCATTTAATAAAAGCAGATAAATTTGGTCACATCGTTACTCTGTTAATGACGGTTTACGTGGAAATATGAAAAGATGAAAATGCCCAAATTACATCATCATTAACGGTGTTATAAATTTTGCTGACGTTTGTTAACAGATAAATTCACATGGTAGTTATTTGTCAAAAAAATACAATTACAAATGAGTAGAGATGATAATTATACCCGGATCCGAAAGACCCGAAGGACCCGGGTCTGGAAAAATCAGGTTATGTAATATATTTTTGAGGGACCCGAGTCTTAATTTTAAAGACCTGTACAGATCCGGGTCCGGATCTGGGTTCACATAATTCCAGATCCGGATATGGGTTCACATAATTCAGGATCCAGTTAATTTAAAAAAAAATATTAAAAAAAAAAAATTTAGGATTTTTTATCAAGTTAATTGAAATTTTTTACATGAATCCGATTAATTTTAATTACATTTTAATGAATTTCAATTTTTATATATTTTAGTGAATTTCAATTTGTGATAATTTATGAATTTTCATGAAAAAATTAATTTTTTTTATCCGAGTCTCGATCCGAATCCGGGTATACCCGTACCCACACTAGATATACCCAGATCCAAATCCAAAAGTGAAAATCATTTCCGGACCCGAGTTCAGATTTTACCATCCCTACAAATGAGTGAAACCACACGTTTTTTTGGTACTTTCATTTAAAAAAAAAAATTAATGTTAAAGTAAGTAGGTTTTAGAAAAATATTGTTGAAGAAAAAAGAAAGAATACCAAACGCGGTCTAACTTCTTAATGTAGATTGTAGTGGATCAATCTCCTCCTATTGGAACCACATATGGCTACCAAACATATGCCCTGTTTGGTTGCTTCTTAACCTAACACCAACAAACAACAACTACGAATCCATTTTGGAATTTAATATTTTAAATTTTTTTAATTTTAAAATTTTTTAAACATTACATTTTGGAATTAAACAAGGGCAATACAGTCATTACACATGCCCACCAAGCTCCATGATGGTAGCATGCCCCATGTCATTATTTTGGTCACATGAATGTTTCACAGTGGGCTGTATACAAGCATGCCTCTTAGTTGTTGTTGTTTTTTTTTAAATGGTCGTAAATTCCACCGTAAAATCATGTATTTCGAATTTAAGCGGAATATGTAAAATCTCAGGGTATCTCAGATTCTTACAAGAAACGTATTTTTTGAATTCGAACTCAATACCTCAAGATGAGATCCTGAACCCTACACCACCAAACCACGCCATTTTGGGACATCACGTCTCTTCACACTTTTTTGTTAAATTAGGAAAATTATCAATTTACGGTAGAAATTATTAAATTTTTTTATCCGATATTATAAAAATATATAATTTTCCACTCGAAATCACAAGGTGTATCATTTTTCATCAGAAATTTTACTGATATTTATCAAATTTTCACCCTATTCAAAAATTCGGATGAAAAATTAAGAAGTGTTATAATAATTTAAATTTTCGTTGTTTTTAGAATGGAAACTAGATAATTAAACCTTAAAAAATTGCTAATTGGATAACAATTTAATTTATGTCTTGTGGTCCTCCTTCAATCTCTTTTATAGACAATTATTATTTTTTAATCACTTCAACTTATTTTGGATAATTTTCTTGGTGAAAAAAATTAGAAATTTTGTTTGAGAGAATGAGAAATAATTTATAATTTAATTAACAATGTTTTATATACTAATAAATTAAATACGAAAAGGTAAGTTAATAAATATGTTATTATATGATGTTGTTATTAAAATCACAATATCAATAATAGCACCATTATATTAAATTAATTAACCCAAAATTATACTCAGATTATCAGCCCAGATGATTTAATTTTGCTTTAAAAGTAAGAAATCATATGTTTAAATCATAATAAATATATTTAATTTATGATTTGAATGTAATGAATTTGCAATACATAAAAAAAGACTTTTAGATTATCTAAAAAAAAAAAAATTGTACTCAAAATTTGAAGTTATTTCTGCAACATTGATTTTTAATTTTTTTAAATATTATTTATGAAAATATAAAATTATTATAATATTTTTTATTTGATCATTCTTTCACCGAAAATTTTAAAAATATATCAATTTCTGCTTTTAAAAGTTAAAATTCGATAAATATTTATAAAATTTTGGTGGAAAATGATATATTTTTGTAATTTTGAAATTTTTTTTATACACTTTATAACATCGGGTGAAAAATTAATAATTTTAAAATATGATAATAATTTCGGGATTTGTGGAAAATTGATAATTTCTTCATTTTCTATTAATAACAAAAATGCTCGCATGCTTAGCTAACAAGTAACGACACGCCCACGCGCTTACAGCACCAGAACAAGCGGGCCCCACGTACATCTGCCGTTGGTCATGTAACGGAAGTTGGGAAAACTGGAAGTCAACCGTTAAGGTTAAAAGGGTAATTTCATACCTCTGGAAAAAAAAAAAAAACCAAAAATGGCGATAATGAGAGTAGTGAGTACAAGTGTCAAGTAGAGCCATTATTATTTCAAGTGTTAATTAATAAATCAAAAAAATATTATAAAATGTAAGCACAACTTTATTTATTAGCAGTTTTAGAAACTAGATTTAAGAAATTTTCAAGTCCGGTCTCCACTAAGACAAAACTGAAACTCAGAACTCAATTCAGTGTCTTCAAAGAGGGGAAGATAGAAAAAGTTTTGAAGGATCTGACGCGCAGGAGAAGAGGGTGAGTTCCTCGTGATTCTTTGTTAGATCTCTCTAACTTCCCCGGAAAATTTATCTTGTTCTGTTTGTTTCTCGGGAAAATTTTCAGAAACTCAGTTTTTGATTGTTTGGGTGTTTGATCGGCAGTTTTTGGTGTTTACTGATCTGGGTTTGCTTCTAAATGTTTAATAACTGTCCGTTTTATCAAAGTTAGTTTTTTTTTTTTTTTTTTTTTTTTTTTTTTTTTTTTTGGTTTTGTACTATGCTGTTTGAATGTCTTAAACAAATTTCCATTTTTGTTGTTTTGCTTGATGAAGTAAGTTGTGGAAATCAGAGTGTTATGTCGTTTCATTTTTAGAATAAACTTTTGTTTTTATTTTTATACTGAGGCGTAGCCTTGTGGTTTTTGGCAGAATTAATGTGAAAGCTTTGATATTTGTTTGGTGGTGGAACAATGGATCTTTGATCAAGATATGCCATGAGAGGTTGGTTGTTCTAGCTTCTATCCTTGTTTTTTTATTGGAGTTTTTGTTTTTGTTTTTTTCCTGTTTTTTTTTTTTTTAAGTTTAAATATTGAGGACATAATTTTGGTAGATAAGATGAATTTTTTTTTTTATCTATTTCATTTCAATTTCCGTGCTCCTGTGTTTGGTCACAGTTCAATGAATCAAGATTAAGTGAAACTCTTTTCGTTTTTTTTTTTTTTCAATTTCTATTTGCTCTGCTTGATTTGACTGAGCTGAAATCTTTCTTTCTTTCTTTTTGCTCTTGCTTTTTTTTGTTTTTTTGTTTTTGTTTTTAATTTAAGTTTCTTCTTTGGTTCTATATTACCCAAAATTTGAAATTTAGGTTTTGAATACATGGTGATTTTAGGTTTGATATCAGGTTTAAAACCCGCGGGAAGATTGGTTTCTCTGATAAAACTCTGGTATTTTAGGTGCTTTTGGTCCACGCAAGGCTTTTCTTTTATGAGAATCTTCTTTTCTAGCTTTGTGCTTCCCCCCATGTCTTATTTCTCTTTATTTCTTGGTTATTAAGCATGCGATCTAGAAATGAAATCAAGCCTTTTTTTTTTCAAATTGCAGTTACAACTTGTATGCAAGCATTACTGTTTGCTGATCGGCAATAACATAAGTGGAATACAATTTATGGAATCATTTTGGAAGGTATATTAAGTTATTGGGGTTATCGGTTTATCGGATTAAATGTCTTTCCGAAGTATAGTTCGTGATGTGAGGGATGGATTTGGGAGCTTATCGAGGCGTAGTTTTGAGGTGAGGTTGCCTGGTCATCATAATAGGGGGAAATCTCATGGGTCGGTGCATGAGCTGCATGACCAGCCTGTTGTGATCCAGAATAGCCGTTGGACTGGTCTCCCACCTGAACTTTTGCGTGATGTGATAAATAGATTGGAGGCCAGTGAGAGCACATGGCCTGCTCGCAAAAATGTTGTTGCTTGTGCTGCCGTGTGTAGGTCATGGAGAGAAATGTGCAAGGAAATTGTTAAAAATCCTGAATTCTCTGGAAAGATTACCTTCCCGGTTTCCTTAAAGCAGGTGAGATATACAAGATAACTTTATACAGATAATTGATTAAGTGTCACTTTTATACTTGGCTGTTGTATCTGTAATCTGTTGAACTGTGATCTGATTATATATTTTCTTTGAATGAGATGTTCCTAATAACACGGATATAGACTGACAAGTTGTCGATTTACTTTCCATTTACAGCCGGGTTCTAGAGATGGTACCATCCAGTGCTTCATAAAGAGGGACAAATCTACTCTAACATACCATCTTTTCCTTTGCCTTAGCCCTGGTAAGCTTCTCTTTTGCCTTCGAACTTTTCCTTTAAACATGTCCTGCCTTGTTATGTGCTAGGTGGATCTTAATTGATTTAGATTTTAATTTTAGCTTTGGTTTGGTGTACCATTCATGTTAGCTTGCTGGGGGACAGCTAATTATTTAGCTTATTAGTTCACAAAGTGAATAAAATAGTTATACCCAGTAGCTATTTAGCTAGCTGTGTTTTGCGCAAGTGTTTTCTTTCCACATTTGCACGACATTCATTAACTCATATGTGGATTGATCACGTGTGCTTGCAGCTTTGCTTGTGGAAAATGGAAAGTTTCTTCTTTCTGCAAAACGAACCCGGAGAACCACTTGCACCGAGTATGTAATCTCCATGGATGCAGACAACATATCAAGATCAAGCAGCACTTACATCGGAAAACTGAGGTAGGAGTTATCCCCATCTATGAGCCTTTGCTTTATGATTCAGCTCCCTTGACTTTATCTATCCTAAATTATAGGGTAGAGCTGAAGATTAGAAAAATTTGTGATAAATTCTGCTTAGTTGAGTAAAATTGAAATACTTTTGTACTGTTTGGAAATTGTGCTGTCCTCTAACAAAGTGCATTTATGATGGAAAGAGGAAAATATCTTGAAAGACATTCGAGGTTTCTAGACATGTATTTGACAATTCTTCCGTGGACTAGTATGTTAACTATTTTCAGTTTTCCACTAATTTATAATTTATGTTGGATGAAGGGATCTTCAAGGCGAGGGGTCATCAATCAGTATAGCTTACTAAAAACGATTCGTTTAACTCGGCATTTACTTAAAGCTATTGTTAAGTATTTTACAATAGAATGATTGTGCATGGATGTGGTAAATCCACATTGCACAGTTGAGGGGGGAATTTGAGAAATTATATCATTCAGTTAGTGCATGTTCTAGAGATATTTAAACAGAAGTTGATTGGGCACAAATACAAACCTCTTTCATTCCCCTCCAACTTGAAACCCTCGAAAAGAAACTTATTTGCCTTGGGATTTAATGGTAGCAGTTTTCACAATATATAGAGAATGCAGAAATAGAAACTTTTGTGTTTTATCAATATCTCTACATGCAATTCGCTGAAACCTAAGCTTTTCGTTTTTCTATAGTTTTGCTTATCGTTCGAGAAAAATAGAACTTGAATAGAAATCTTCCGTTTTTTATTCATTTATTTATTCTTTAGGTTAATAAACGAAATTTGATAGTTTGAACTTGCAATTTATTGCTATTCGCATCAGATGGTCTTAGATATGATTAATAAATCATTAAATGTACATGCTTGCTTTGTTTCAGGTCAAATTTTCTAGGCACGAAATTCATCATTTATGACACACAGCCTCCTTACAACAGTGCTCAACTTTCTCCACCTGGCCGAAGCCGCAGGTTTTACTCGAAAAAAGTTTCCCCAAAGGTTCCCACAGGCAGCTATAACATTGCTCAGGTCACTTATGAGCTCAACGTTCTTGGCACTAGGGGACCTCGCAGGATGCATTGTACTATGCACTCGATTCCTGCCTCAGCCCTTGAGCCTGGCGGTAGTGTCCCTGGCCAGGCTGAGCTTAATCCTCGTTCCCTTGAAGACTCATTTCGAAACTTCTCAAAATCAATTAATAGTTCAACGGAATTTAGCAGCTCACGTTTCTCTGACATTGTTGGGCCTCGTGATGAAGAAGATGAGGGAAAGGAGAGACCCCTGATTCTTCGGAACAAAGCACCGAGGTGGCACGAACAGCTGCAGTGTTGGTGCCTCAACTTCCGGGGAAGGGTGACAGTCGCATCCGTCAAGAATTTCCAGCTGATTGCTGCAACACAGCCTGCAGCTGGTGCACCCACACCATCACAGCCACCCCCACCACCCCCGCCAGATCATGACAAGATCATTCTGCAATTCGGCAAAGTTGGCAAGGATATGTTCACAATGGATTACCGGTATCCGCTATCTGCATTTCAGGCTTTCGCCATCTGCCTGAGTAGTTTCGACACCAAATTGGCATGTGAATAGAAGAAAATAGAGATTATGGCAAGATGTAGAAAATTTAGTTGTTTCTGCTTCTTTTTTTTCCCCTCTAGAGAATGAAGTTGTATACTTGTCTGCAGTGTACAAACTCATAGCCGGTTTCCAAATTACAGGACACCATATCACATAATTAATGGGAGAAGAATTATGTTTTTTTTTTTTTAAAAAAAAAAAAAAAATTTCCTTAAATTTCACTTCTCTCTTTCAACTTTGATTTAGCTTGCTCTGTATGTTTTTTTTTTTTGATTTAGCTTGCTCTGTATGTTGCCTATGGTTTAAACCAAAAAAGAAAAATTTCAAACTTTCAATTGCTTTAGTTTGCTAGTAGCATATCTGAAGAGAAAACGAATATACTTTGTCTTGAGTGTTTGTCCAACATCCTTTATACCTTTGCCTCATTACACAAATCAAATCGAACAAAGTTTTTTTCCAAAATTATTGTTGTCAATTATCTCGATCTCGTTATTAAAATTTTAAAATAATTAAAAATCGTGTTGTCTCAAAGCAAGGTTGACTCTGGAATTTAGCCTTTGTTGGTGTTCTACATGGCCCATTGTGGCCGGCTTAGGTTGCAGCATATTCCCAGTTGTGTATTTTTGTGTTTTGGACGTAATTAGTATGTTGAGTTAATTTTTATATTAAAAAAAAAAAAAAAAAAACTTGGTACTTCATTCATCGTTGGAAACCCCATCGCCAAACCACCTCTTATGAACTTAAGCGAAACAAGTAAAATCTCCTGCTGTTCCAGGTTTTACAAGAAACGCACTCCCTGAATTCGAACCCAGGATATGAAGGTGAGATCTTAAACCCTAAACCACCAAGTCACGTCCATTGAAACGATAATTGCTATACATCTATAAATACAATCATCATTTTTGTTTTTGTCAGAAACTTATCAAGCAAAAATTCAATAATTTATTTAATACTTAATACTTAGAAGAATTCAATTCAATTCAATTTATTAAATTTTTTTTTTATTCGAACTCAAAAGATAACGAACTTGTAAAGACACTAGTTTGGTTCCAAATTGGATTTCACAATTGATCCTACTTACTGCATACATATTCAACAAGAGGCATGTCCCATGAAACTGACACGTGGCAAATTGGGGATGCATCTTAAAAATGGACCTAATGATCATCAAATCAGTATATACTAATTTCATCAAATGATCAATAAATCATTCTTCAATCTCCTGATAAAAGTTGGAAATTTTGATTTGGAATTTAATTTTGGCATCCATAAGTAGCATATAATTTCCTCATCATCCACAAACTAAGTTCAATTTTTTACATTAAGAATCATAACAAAACTAACATTCAATTCGAAGTATTTGAACAGAAATTTTGCACTTACCCGACCCGATGGAGTTTTCGACAAACAACAACCCAGCAAAGATATATTGATAATAACTTTTATACAATTTCAACACCTTTTATTGAACATACAACAAACAAAATGATAAATGAATTTGACAGATTCTGAGAAGTGAGCACTGCCATGCCATCCAAACTGAAGTAACTGCCTCAGCCGCCGCCGCCGCCGCCGCCGCCTCCTCCAGCAAGGAAGCTCAAGGAGGCTTGTATACTTTTGGAACTGACACCATTAGAGCCAGTGAGTGAGTGATGATGAGTTCAGAAGATAAGGACCGCTCTCTGTGTTTCTACTTTTGAATAATATGTAAAGAGACACAGAAGTGAAATCTCTGGCCACGCCTGCAATTTATAAATATATATTGTTTTTGATAACCGGGGGTGCGGGGCAGCTTACGCGCATATCAAGTAATCCTCGAGATTTGTATTCCGTGCGCTCAGAAATTTCTCAACATAAATCAGGACAAGTCGCTGACTTTTTATACCAGAAAACATGACCTCAAGAAAATGCATCTAATGAGATTCGAACCTTAAATCTGAGAGTGAGCAAATCACTCAAACCCAATGGCAACCGTTTTATAAATATATGCATATGCGATATACGTGCTAAAGGACATTAGAGAAAAGTTTATGATGGAATCATTTGGTCTGTGAGAATAATATATTCTAATCGATACTTAATTACCTAAGCACTTTATCTCTATCATGAGTCATTATCAAGTTTGCAAGTGGCTTGTAAGAATAAGATTAAATTTTTCATCTCATTTGATTATCTAATGACCCGCACCACCAGCTAAATTTGATCCGTTTTGTGCTACATTTACCTTCAAGGTAAGAGAGGAGGGATGATTTTATATTAGTAGTTTTTTATTTTTTTATGTGATATTAATGGACTTAATATTTTATTATTATTTTTTAAAGAAAATATAATAAATTATGGGAACGACATCGGGCTCGAACATGGACATCATACTCCTAGCGTAGTTTTTCCTTGATTGGAAGTCAAAAAAAAGTAAGATGTCACAATCTACACCTTGGGAGCACAACGTTCTTATTGGTCGTGACATCCACACACTTTCGATTGAGAATGACTCTCATACCATTTATAATGATATGTCCCACTAATCATATATTGTCCGCTTGAGATTACATCTACCCTCGTGATTTTATTCTTGACGTGGATTACAACCTACCCAAAATGCATCAAACTATTTAAGGGAATCCATTATTTACAAGCACGTCACCGATACCCCTACCAATAGCATCATAATATCATCAACAACAGACATTAACTTATAAATTTAGTTTCATCAGCCTTATTCAATATTGTGTTTAAGGGGATTAGAGTTTTATAATAATGGGTATCTTTTAAAGTGTCCAAAGGGCAACATAGTACTACTCACAAGTTGTTGCATAAATAAGGGCCAATTTAATTTAAGAGAAGATGATTAGCAAAAGATTGATTCTGTCCAATTATATGTATAGGCAGACTTTCTTTATAGGGAAACTTGGTGGAGCACTAAATCTTGATACCAATTCTCAAAGATTTATTCCAAGTATAAAAATAAAAATTGTGGTTGTAAAATAAATTGGGTTTTGCAATTGGCCTGACATTCACATAGTGCTCACTAATTCATACTTTCACTTTTTAGAAGATAATATTACCATTGCGGCTTTTTTTGTCAAGTTCTAATAGATACGATATTGGAGGTTTTTTTTTTGTTTTTTTTGTTTTTTTATTTTTTGAATAGTTGGAAATCTCGCCGCTAAATCATCCATTTTGTACTTAAGCGGAGTAGGTAAAACCTCCGGCTGTCTCAAGTTCTTACAAAAAATACGCTCACTGGATTTGAATTCAGGACCTCAATGTGAGATCCTGAATTATGCACCACCAATACACGCCCACTTAGGACTACAATATTGGAGATGGCACGGCTAATGTGCAAAAGATTTGTTTAAAAAAAAGGTTTGGAATTATATTAACTATTAAGCTTAGATAAAGAATTTTTTTAAGAAGTAAAGTGATTTAACTTCATTTAAATGTAGATTAATTGAAGTATTTGATAAATTATGTTGAAATTTATGAATATAACTCAACTTAAAAGTAAACTTGAGAGTTGAGAGTTATATTTAGATATCAACATCTCTTTTACGACAATATAATATATTTTTCTCAATACTCCCCTCATATGAAGACTAGTTTTTTACTTGATATTTATTACGTGAATAGGTAATGTGTGTCAACTCATGAGTATGACTCTAGGTGTGTTCATAGAGTTGGGTCAACCTGCGACCTGTCCCGACCCGCGCGGGTTTTAAAAAAAATCTACCCGACCCGACCCAAAATTTTCGGGTTGGGCAACGAGTTTGATACTAAAATCCGACCCGACCCTATAATATTTTTATTATTTTTCTAAAAATTTTATTATTATTTTTTAAAGTTTTTACTATTATTTCTTTTATTTATTACTTTTTTTGTATTAAAACTTTATATATATGATAGTTTTCAGGACATACAATAACTAATTTTTATATTTCAAAATAATTCATTCATTAAAAAAAATTGGCCGACCCGCACCCGATCACGTTTCATCTATGTGTGACCCGACCTCCACGTGACCCGACCCGATCGGATCTTACAAAATTTAAAAAAATCCGATCCGACCCGACCCGTGAACACCCCTATATGACTCTAATGCCATTTGAAATTCATGAGTATAATTCAATTCAAAAACTAATTTGAGAGTTGATGGTTGTCTTATACTTATATTTAGATACCAAGATCGTTTCTCAACGGATGTGAGATATTTTTCTCTATACTCAATCTTTTACCTGATCCATGTCATATGAGTAGATATTGTGTGAGACAATCATGTATGAGTCATGTTCTGATATCATGTTGAAATTCATGAGTCTAACTCAACTTAAAAACTAGTTTGAGAGTTGAGGGTTATTTTATATTTATATTTAGAGATCAATATCACTTTTCAGTCAATGTGAAATATTTTCATATACAAATAATATGTGAATTAAAAGCAAACTATTACATGGTTAAGTTTCGGTTTGATTATGATATGGTTTTTTCTACATGCTAAAAGAGTTTTTTTTTTTATTGCCAAGTGCTTTTCAATATTTTTTTTTTCGTGATTTAGTTATAATTTGAGTAGAGTGAGGGATCAAAAAAAATTATTTTATCTATATTTGGAGAAATTTTTTTTTTGAGTTTTTAGGAGTAAATGTTGTAGAGATTTTAAAAAATATTAAAATGTCTAAAATATTTTTTTTTAATTTCATTATCTTATTTCATTCATTTCATATGACCACTTAAAAAAATTTATTTATTATAATAATTTTATAATCTCTAATAAACGTTTTCATTAAGAACCAAATAACCTAAGATTTTTTTTTTTGGGGGGTTCAAAATTATACTTATAAAGGTATGTTGAAAGAAACTCTTCTTAAAAATATATACAAAATTGAACTTAAATCTCACTTTTCGTTTTTTTTTTTTGTTAGGAGTTGATTTTTAAAGGAGAGTTATAGACTTCTAGTTATGAGTTTCGTATAAATTGATATTAGAATAAGTACTAAATTTAAGTATATGACCAAACACATCATATTCAGTATGGGATCAATATAAATGCGATTTTCTGATCATTTATCTAGACTCAAATGAATTAAGGAGAGTTACTTCTCACGTATGACATTATATGCAAAATCATTAGTTAAGAATAATGGGCCGCTATGGTGGATTGCCACGTGGCTAACTTTCATATATATAAGGAAATTATTAAAATTGGGCATTTTCAAATCAAAAATATAAAATTTGGGCATTCTAAATTTTTGTTTCAAAAAATGAGTAACAACACCCTTTTAAACAAAAAAAGACACTCATATTTTTCATCTAGAACTTAGAAAAAGAAAAATTTCCCCTTAAAATGCGTAGCTTACCATCAGCAATGAATCGTTGTTATTATTATTATTATTATTTTTGCGATGAATTTTTATGATCCATTATAAAGTATCGTAAAAGCCCATCACAAATATCGTAAATACCTCAAAAAAAAATAATGGCTAGTGTCGTAAAAACCAATATCAAATCTTAAATTTAAAAGAAAAAATTTTAATGCATAAATTTGTTTTTTGTTTTTTAAAAAAAAAAAAAAAAACCTTTTGATTGCCAAAATATGTTACTCTCTCTCTCTCTCTCTCTCTCTCATAACACTGTTTTATTTTAATTTTGATAATGGGCCGAAAATGTACTCTATTGGGCCTTCCAAGGCAGCTAATCTCCATTTTCAGCCCAACCAAAACAATTGTATTTTAGGCAATTAGAGCCTATCTCACTCAATTCTCAGTTTCAATCCCAGCATCTTCGTTGAACCCTAATCTCTTTCGATAATTTTGCCCCCGTTTCTTTTTTTTTAAATGAAAAATCACAAACCTTTTGTCTCATTCATTCTATTCACTGTGATCTCATATGTGCTTGACTTCATTTAAAACTAATTTCAAATTTTTTTGTTTATATTTTTTAAATTTTCAATCGAAAATTTAGCCCGATGATGGAGATCTGTGAAATGTTGTATTGAGCGGTCGCCGTGGTTTATGTTCTGTTGATAGCTTTTACTCACCGCCACCTCTTTCTCTTTCTTTATACCTATATACATATATACATACACACACATATACATATACGCGTGTGGCGTTGTTTAAAGGCTTTTGATGAGCGCCTTTGGCACCAAGCCGTGAATGATTGGTTCAAAGCTATGAGATCTGAGGGCTTTCACTTGCATTATTATTGTTATTTATTATTATATTATTATTATTATTTTGGTTTAATTGTTATTAATTTTGTGGATTTGACATATAACATTGTACTTTCCTTGGGGCTGTGTTAATGCCATACGCATTTTTGTAAATAAAGCTTTTCATAAAAGCATTTCATAAGTGCTTATCCTAAAAGCACTTCTGGATTTCCAAAACTGGATTTTAGTAAAGTTTTATAAAATAGTGCGTCATCACTAGCAAATGCTTAAGTTACTTGTGTGTTTTTCGATCACCAAATGCATTCTTGCATAAAAAAAAAAAATTGCTTTTGATGATTGGAAAAGCACTATCATCTTAAAAGAGCGAATTATGATGATACATGCACTGGGTTCTGAGCGGTTTTCCGCTGCATCTGTGGATGGAAATGCA
>SKCR01021382.1:0-79997 GCA_019454045.1 Zanthoxylum bungeanum
TTTGTTATTAGTATTGTGTTTGCGGTTGTATACATAGTATTTTGGATTTGATCCCTAAATACTTAGACAACTTAGTAACTGAAGCACAATGTTGATATGGCATCTGAGTCATATTGATGTAGAACTAAGTTTTCTACAAAAAAATTGAATGATGATTGCAAAGGAAAATGATTGTGTTTGTTTGACAAACTCAATATGTCGGAGCGGGCTTACTTGCTGTACCTACCTCTTGAGCGCTAGGTGATTTCTTGAGGGCCATGAGTATGTGATACACATTGTGATGTGTATATGATACCATAGATTGGCACTAGAGCAAGTGGGATAAATTGTTAGAGTTGGTGCTCTGAGAGCCAATCCGGATCGTATTTATGTCCGATTCATGAATACAAGCAATACTTATTTCCATATTATTACTAATTTAAATGGTAGCACCTTTTGTCATTTATATACGTATTCAATCTAATTTCAATTGCATTGATTAGATTGAAACTAAATCTGATTTAGTGATATGTATATATATTAGACAAAGACCCCAAGATTTACAACGTAGTGCGCAGTTACAACATAATTTATAATTGACATTGGGAAGTGTCACTATAAGTTGTATATCCTCAAATTAAGTTCCTGGTCAAGATTTACTGACACTGGTCGATTTGTAAAATCCGTTGAGACCAGTACATGTCGTATATCGGGCTTGGTTCATGGTATCCCAATAACCATAAGTCTTGGGATACTCGTATAGACATGTAGGTGTTTATTTGATAAAACAACTGAACAACTCACCGAAGATTTCCTAATAGATGGTACACAACGTCAATTTAATAGGAATCTTCTCGAGTTGGTAGGGCATAGTGATATCTTTGACTTGATATACCATTGTAGATAGCTGAGTTTATGATGTGATCCTAGCTGCACCTGATTCGGTCCAGACCACAACCGATCCAATCCATGTACCGGTTGGACCAATTACAAGACACAGAGCTAGGAGGATCAAGACGCTATGGCAGGCCTGGCCCAACATCATGTAGCTGACTTGAACAAGCAGGTTCGAGACCAATTGGATTTCAAGGAAGAGGGTTCAAGAGTTATACACTTGACCCAAGTCATCGATTCAGTTATTTAGGCATATTTATTATTTATTTGCATGTATGGAACCAACGGGGATTACCGTTTTTATTTATTATTTGGGTTAGTTTATTTTAGTTATTTATGGGTTCAAAATGGGCTAGAAATTAGGATTTATGGGCTTTTAGTTGGTAATGGGTAGTTTAGGGCTATATTAGTCTTTTAGCTCTATTAGGGTTTGAGTATGTTGCTATTTAAACTCAAAAACACTCTTAATGAAGGACCCTAATTTTTGTGCGTGAATAGTACTTTTATTTTCTGAGATTGAGAAATTTTATCATCGTTCAGTGATTGAACAAAGACTTATCAAAGGGTTGGCATCCTTTGTGGCGTCCTATTTGCTGGCAAAATTCATCTGAGGCTATCTCCAAGGGTTTTCAAGGACAGGTTCTTTGGGGGTCTACGGGATCTTGGATCGGGTTTCGTCTTTTCGTATCCTGTTTCGTATCAATTGGTAATCAGAGCCAGATTTCAGGTCTGACTTTTTTTTTTTCCTTTCTTCTTTATTTTCTTTCAGTCTCTCAATTTTTTTCTCCTTTGTTTATTGTGTGTCGTTGATTCCAAAAATATATTGCCAATTTGATTGTCTTATCTTCGGCAGTCTGTTATTTTCTTCTTGGGTTTGTTAGTTTTTGGGTTTTGCAAAGTTAAAGGCTGTGTTTCAGTGAAAAAAAAAAAAAAAAAATTGACGCCTGTGAAAAAAAAAACAAAACAAACAGAGGCCCAAGTTTGACCATTCAACCTTGCAAGCAGAAGGCTTCATTTAGTTTTGATCCCATCTTGGTTTTTTTTTTTCTCCTGGCACATTATTCCACCCAAATTCAAGCTGCTTCGTCAATATTATATTATATATTTATTGATCTTGTTATTTTATTATTTCCTTTTGCACTCTAGTTTTAGGTTTTATTGATCGAGTATCGTTGTTACTTCTCGAGTCACGTCTTAATATTTTTCTTGATACCTTATTCCTTTGATTCCTTGTGGATTTTGCTGACTTTTTGGACTACACACGGATTGTGCAATCCATTGGTGGTTAGCGTTCGACATTGAACGGAGGTAATTTTTCGAAGAGAGTGCTTGAGAGAGAGTGAAACACGAGAGTTCGTGAGGTTTTCCTTGTTTAATTTTATTTATTTCTTGTTATTACTAATCTTGTTTGTTAAGTAAGATGGCAGAGAAAGATATGAGTGTGGATGAGAGGTTTAAACAATGGAAAAGAGTATGGCTGAGTTCCGGGAGATGTTTGGAACTATGAATGCGGCGATAGAGAGGTTGTCGAGGGAGGTTACTAGTCTCAATTCTCTAGTGTTCAGAAGGAGGTTGAGGGGCCACAACAATCTAGGCAGGAACAGGCAGAGCAACAACCACCTAGGGTACCTATACATGAGTTTGAGGCAGAGAATAATCTGGATGATATGGAGGAGTTGGATGAGTTCGAAGATGAGGAGGATAGGAATAGGCCGCGGGATAGGCGGTATGAGAGGAGATATGACAAGAGGGATAGGAGGTTTGATGAGCAGAGAGGTTTTCAGAGAGGAGATAGAAGGGCCTATGGGGGAGAAAATAGACGATTTGGTGACAGATTTGGAGATAGATATGGGAGAGATGCATATGATGAGCATAATTATGACTATCGGAGGGAGCCTGACAGGAGAGATCGTGGTAGGAGAGATGATATTGATGGTGACCTAGGCAGTATCAAGATGAAAATTCCATCTTTCCACGGCAGAAATGATCCAGAGGCGTATTTGGACTGGGAAAGGAAGATTGAGCTGATCTTTAATTGTCATAGGTATTCTGATGAGAAGAAGGTGAAGTTGGCTGCAATTGAGTTTACAGACTATGCGGTGATTTGGTGGGATCAGTTGGTAACTAATAGGAGGAGGAACCATGAGAGGCCAGTTGAGACTTGGGAGGAGTTAAAGGCTCTATGCGTAAGAGGTTCATTCCAAGCCACTATTACAGAGAATTATATCAGAAGCTACAACATTTGTATCAGGGTTCGAAGAGTGTTGAGGACTATCATACAGAGATGGAGGTAGCAATGATTAGGGCGAATGTGGTGGAGGATAGAGAAGCCACGATGGCTCGGTTTTTAGGAGGGTTAAATAAGGAGATTGCAAGTGTAGTTGAGTTGCATCATTATGTGGAGTTGGAGGATATGCTACATATGGCGATCAAGGTAGAAAGACAGTTGAGGAAGAAATCTGCATCTAGATACACTACACAGGGAACTTCTGCTTGGAGGGGGAAGTGGCCTAGTAATGAACGGAGAGATGAGGGTTTCAATAAGCCCAGGGCTGATAGTGGTAAGGGAAAGGAAATAGAGGCTGGTAGAGTTAAGGTTAAGTCTGAAGTGGTAATTCCAAAATCCAAGGAGGTAAAGTGTTTTAAGTGCTTAGGTTTGGGACATTATGCATCACAGTGCCCCAACAAGCGAACACTAATAGTGAAGGATGATGGTAATATCGATTCCACAGATGAGGAGGTGGAAGATGAGATGCCTGCATTAGAGGATGCTAATGATGATGAGGGAGCAGCATACCCACTAGATAACCTGTCGCTTGTGTCTAGGAGAGCATTGACAGCACAGATAGTTGAGGAGGAGACCGAGCAGCAGAGAGAGAATATTTTTCATACTAGGTGTAGCGTGAATGGGAAGTCATGTAGTATGATCGTAGATGGGGGTAGTTGCACCAACGTGGCTAGCACAGCATTGGTGGCAAGATTGGGATTGTCATGTTTGGCCCATCCTAAGCCATATAGGCTACAATGGCTTAATGAGTGTGGTGAGATCAGGGTGACCAAGCAGGTATTGTTGACTTTTACCATTGGACCTTACACGGATGAGGTGTTGTGTGATGTGGTACCAATGCAGGCAGGTCACATACTTTTGGGGAGGCCGTGGCAGTTCGATAGGAAGGTGATACATGATGGGTTTCGAAACAAATATTCTTTCCAGCATAAGGGCAAGCCCATTACATTATACCCTTTGACACCAAAACAGGTTCATGATGATCAAGTCAAATTACAGTTGGAAAGGGAAAGAGAGAGAGAGAGAGAAGCCGCATCCTTGGGGGATAAGAGTGATAATAGTGAGAAAATGAGATCTAAACACGAGAGTGGGGGAAACACTGGGATTAGAACTGAGAGTAAACCCAAGGGAAATGGGGCTGAGGGAGAGAGTGAGAAGAAAGGGAGAGTGAAAAAGAGTTTTTATCTTGGTGAGGGAGAAGTGAGGAGAGCCTACAAAGCTGGCAAACTCATGTTGCTGCTAGTGTATAAAGACACACCACACTTTTCTTTACTTACTAACACTAACAATTCACTTCCTGTTTCTATTTCTTCTCTTTTGCAGGAATTTGAAGACGTACTCACAGAGGACATTCCTAATGGGCTTCCACCCATTCGAGGGATAGAACATCAGATTGATTTCGTGCCTGGATCTGTCATTCCTAATAGACCCGCATATAGGAGTAATCCTGAGGAGACCAAAGAACTTCAAAGGCAAGTTGAGGAGCTGATGGAGAAGGGTTACGTACGAGAGAGTATGAGCCCGTGCGCAGTACCAGTGTTATTAGTGCCTAAGAAGGATGGGACGTGGCGTATGTGCGTGGATTGTCGTGCCATCAATAATATCACGGTAAAGTATCGACATCCCATTCCTAGGCTAGATGATATGTTAGATGAACTACATGGATCTAAGATTTTTAGTAAAATTGACCTTAAGAGTGGATATCACCAGATTCGTATGAGAGAAGGTGACGAGTGGAAGACCGCTTTTAAAACTAAGTATGGTTATATGAGTGGTTAGTAATGCCTTTTGGTTTAACAAACGCCCCTAGTACTTTTATGAGACTTATGAACCATGTGTTGCGTGCATGTATAGGGAAGTTTGTAGTGGTCTATTTTGATGATATATTAGTATACAGTAAATCTTTAGATGAACATGTAGGTCATTTGAAATGTGTGCTTGATATTTTAAGAAAAGAAAAATTATTTGCTAATTATAAGAAATGCACATTTTGCATGGATAGAGTCGTTTTTCTTGGTTTTGTAGTGACTGCAGATGGCATAGAGATGGACGAAGAGAAAGTCAAAGCGATTAGGGATTGGCCAACACCTACTACAGTGTCTGAGGTTCGAAGCTTTCATGGATTGGCGAGTTTCTACAGGCGTTTTGTGAAGGACTTCAGTAGTATAGCCGCACCATTGACTGAGGTAGTCAAGAAGACTGTTGGATTTCAGTGGGGTGAAGCTCAAGAGAATGCTTTTCAGACTCTCAAGGAAAGGTTATGCAGTGCACCAGTCCTCGCACTACCTAATTTTGAGAGCACATTTGAGATAGAGTGTGACGCAAGCGGAATAGGTATTGGGGCAGTATTGATGCAAGAGAAAAGACCTATTGCGTACTTCAGTGAAAAGTTGAACGGGGCAGCGTTGAGGTATCCTACATACGATAAGAGTTGTATGCACTTGTTCGAGCACTGGAGAATTGGCAGCATTACCTATGGCCTAAAGAGTTCGTGATACACACAGATCATGAGAGTTTGAAACACCTTAAAGGGCAAGGAAAACTGAACAAGAGGCATGCTAAATGGATGGAGTTTGTAGAGACATTCCCGTACGTCATTCGCTACAAACAAGGTAAGGAAAATGTAGTTGCAGATGCCTTGTCACGCAGGTATGTTTTACTTACTTCTTTAAGTGCTAAAATGTTAGGATTTGAATTTATTAAAGAGCTTTATGCATGTGATGTGGAGTTTTGTGATATATATGCTGCATGTATTAAATCTGCATTTAGTAAATTCTACCAGCATGAGGGATTTCTGTTTAGAGAAAATAAGTTGTGCATTCCTTCTTGTAGTATGCGTGAGCTATTAGTGAGAGAGGCTCATGGAGGGGGACTAATGGGACATTTTGGAATTAGTAAGACCCTAGAAACCTTAAAGGAGCATTTTTATTGGCCTAAGATGAAACGCGATGTAGAGCGAATTTGTGATCGGTGTCTCACTTGTAGAAAGGCCAAATCTAGGGTGAAGCCTCATGGATTATATACTCCATTACCTGTACCTAGTGAACCATGGGTAGATATTTCGATGGATTTTGTGTTGGGTTTACCTAGGACTAAACGAGGTAAGGATTCCATTTTTGTAGTGGTTGATAGATTTAGCAAAATGGCACACTTTATTGCATGCCATAAAACTGATGATGCCACTAATATATCAGACTTATTCTTTAGGGAAGTAGTACGACTACATGGGATTCCTAGGAGTATAGTTTCTGATAGAGATGTTAAATTCTTGAGTCATTTCTGGAAGGTTTTGTGGGGTAAGCTAGGGACTAAATTACTTTATTCTACTACATGTCACCCTCAAACAGATGGACAGACAGAGGTGGTCAATAGGACTTTGACTCAATTTCTTCGCACTATAGTCACTAAAAATCTAAAATCATGGGAAGAGTGTTTGCCATTTATAGAGTTTGCATACAATAGGTGCATTCATTCTTCTACTTCATATTCACCTTTTGAAATTGTATAACACCATTGGATTTATTGCCTTTGCCTGTTGAGGAAAGAGTAGGTTTAGATGGGAAAAAGAAAGCAGAATTGGTGAAACAAATACATGAGAAAGCACGTGAACACATATTACGGAAAAATGAGCAGTACGCTTCTCATGCGAATAAAGGCCGTAAACTCGTGGTGTTTGAGCCTGGTGATTGGGTTTGGTTACACATGCGTAAGGAAAGGTTTCCGGCTCAACGAAGATCCAAGCTTCAGCCCCGAGGAGATGGTCATTTTCAAGTCATCGAAAGGATCAATGATAATGCATATAAGCTTGATCTGCCTGGTGTATAATGTTTCTGCTTCATTTAATGTTTCTGATTTGTCCCCTTTTGATGCAGGTGTCGATTCGAGGTCGAATCCTTTTCAAGAGGGAGGGGATGATGTGATCCTAGCTGCACCTGATTCGGTCCAGACCACAACCGATCCATCCATGTACCGGTTGGACCAATTACAAGACACAGAGCTAGGAGGATCAAAGACGCTATGGCAGGCCTGGCCCAACATCATGTAGCTGACTTGAACAAGCAGGTTCGAGACCAATTGGACTTCAAGGAAGAGGGTTCAAGAGTTATACACTTGACCCAAGTCATCGATTCAGTTATTTAGGCATATTTATTATTTATTTGCATGTATGGAACCAACGGGGATTACCGTTTTTATTTATTATTTGGGTTAGTTTATTTTAGTTATTTATGGGTTCAAAATGGGCTAGAAATTAGGATTTATGGGCTTTTAGTTGGTAATGGGTAGTTTAGGGCTATATTAGTCTTTTAGCTCTATTAGGGTTTGAGTATGTTGCTATTTAAACTCAAAAACACCTCTTAATGAAGGACCCTAATTTTTGTGCGTGAATAGTACTTTTATTTCTTGAGATTGAGAAATTTTATCATCGTTCAGTGATTGAACAAAGACTTATCAAAGGGTTGGCATCCTTTGTGGCGTCCTATTTGCTGGCAAAATTCATCTGAGGCTATCTCCAAGGGTTTTCAAGGACAGGTTCTTTGGGGGTCTACGGGATCTTGGATCGGGTTTCGTCTTTTCGTATCCTGTTTCGTATCAGTTATCTCCAACTTAGATAACAGTCACGTCACCGATCTGTTTAGATCATAATTCGCCTGTTCTTGGGTGGGGAACTCATGCCATGATATCCTATGAGTATCAAGAAATGATCCGTCGGTTCTGTGTACAGGGCATAGGTAGTCCATTATATGATTAGCAATCTGTTAAATCTATGGCCATAGTATATTTCGGAAGTGAGTTCCGAATGTTATTTAGAGATTGCTAATAATACGTTGACGAGATTATTCCTATAGAGATTTGACGTTTATATCTATATCTCTGGGATAATCCGGATACCTGTGACGGATGAATTATACGTATGCAGTGACCTCGACCTGTATGATTCAGCGAGTTCATCTGTGGTGTCATAATTTACGGGTGGGTGAATTATGGACATGAAATTGGATTTCGTAACGGATATGCCTGAATCTAGAGAGTCTCACTAATGAAATATATTCGTAGAGAACTATGGCAACTGTTATGAATAATACTGATTATTTATAACTCGTTTCGGGACCTAACGGTCATTTCTGAATTAATGTGTATTTGTATTTAATATTTGATTTTAATAAATACACATTAATAAAATATCAAATTGTGATATTTGGTATATATCATTAATATATGTATTTGAGATATTTAATGTAAATATAATACATATATTTAAGATATTTATATTTATTATTTAATTATTTAATTGTTAAATAATTAAATTAATTAATATTACAAATATCTTAAGTAATGATTTTCACTTTATAATGGCATTTTTCTATTAGTCCATTTGTTTGTTTACTTTATTAAAGGTAAATGTTATCATTTAATTTTGTAAACTTGGACAAATAGAAATTAGACAAAAAATTAAATAATTGTTATTTACATTATTATTGTGAGAAATCGACAATGGAGGAAAAAATGATACAAAATGGTTTTGTTTCATTTTTCCAACACACACACAAGGTTTCTAAAATATTTACTAAGAAAGGATTGAGAACAAAATTGAAGAACCTAAAGGAAAAGCTTCTAACTTGGAGTTTTAGTAAGTTATTTCCAATTTTCTTCAATTCAGAAATTGTTTCTTCATTTCTATACTTTAACTTGTGTAGTTTAGAATTTTCTCTAATCTTTAATTATGTGAATTTTTGTGATTGGAAACTTGTTGGAGATGTTAAGCATGTATAATTAATTAATGAGTTTATTAGGTGTAATTAAGCTTATTAGATTAATTAGAAAATTAAAGTTGCCATTTTTAGAGTATATTAGCCATTCATAATTAACCTAGAATTGTTCTTGATTAATATCATGATTGTAAGACTTGATTGGTTTGGTAATTGGATGATTAAAGTATTGAATTTTGTCAATTTAATGTAAATTGCCCAATTTGAGTAATTTGTGAAATTAGGGTTCTTAACCCACTCAAATTTTGGGGATTTTCATATATATGTTATAATTTGATGTATATTTGATGTATGTCAAATTTGAGATTGATTGGATTTGATCTTGATGTGTTTTGAACAAATTAGGCCAAATTGTAATTAATAAGAAATTTGGGTTGTTTCGACAATTAAAGGAAAAACTGGGCAGTTTGCGCAAATCTGGAAAAGATTCTGGTTTTTTTTTTTTTTTGCAAAATTGTAAAAATTATTTTGGGATTGATTTGGAATCAATTAAATATGTAATTGACATATTTAAAAACTAAAATGATTAATTTACGAAATTGTGGGGTCTTATAGCAATTAACGATAAATCTGATTTTTCAGATAAAAATTCAGTTTTTATT
The DNA here is from genome assembly GCA_019454045.1 of Zanthoxylum bungeanum. Classification (NCBI taxonomy): domain Eukaryota; kingdom Viridiplantae; phylum Streptophyta; class Magnoliopsida; order Sapindales; family Rutaceae; genus Zanthoxylum; species Zanthoxylum bungeanum. The sequence goes on from SKCR01021382.1 coordinate 9,531, forward strand.
TATTGAGTAATTATTATAAATCAGTTTATTTTAATTGCCCAAGAAAAATATTTAACGGAAATTATTTCGGAGTGAAAATACGCGAAAACGGTGAAAAACGGCGTTACCGGGTAACAACTGCCCAACCAGTGAACTAGACACTGTTCGGGCAGCCCAAGAACTGTCCAAATATTTTTGGGGCTGACCTGGGCAGTCCCCATGAGCATTGGCCGGTCGGTTCGGCCGAAAATGCATTTTATGCTATTTTACGGTAAACGTTTTCGCAAAAGTTTCGCGATATTTCTATATTATTTATATCGTTATATAATATCGGATAAATATGTTTGGGGTGAGATATGAATGAATTATTAATATTGATATTGAATAATTTATTGGTAAGTTTAAAAATTTTAAAGTACGATTTCGCCCAAACAGCGCTTCTTCCGTTGCGCCTCCCTGATTTGACCCTAACAAGTTGCACCACCAATTCCCATTCGAGACAGAATCATTCCGGTGGTTGACGGCTTCATTTCCTGTATTGTACTTCCTCCCTTACCAGTAAAGCGTGTGACATCAAAACATGCATTCAGATGATACAACAGTAAATTCATTTTGAGGGGAATGCAACTGAAGATCATAATGCTCACATCAGCAACTTCCTGGAAGTTTGTGGCACTTTCAACTACAACCGAGCATCTGAATAAGCAATGAGACTGCGTGTTTTCCCATATTCCTTGAAGGACAGAGCTAAAGCTTGGCTACATTCACTACCAGCAGGTTCCATCACAACTTGGAACACTCTAATCACCGAATTCCTTGCAAAGTACTTTCCACCAGCCAGAACTGTAAAGCTGAGGAATGACATCACATCCTTTGTGCAACATGACTCAGAATCCATTTGTGAAGCTTGGGAAATGTACAAGGATTTTCTCAGAAAATGTCCTCACCATGAGATTGCAAAGTGGCTACAAGTCCAAACCTTCTATAATGGACTTTCTGGAATAATGAGAACCACAATTGATGCTGCTGCTGAAGGAGCTTTAATGGAAAAATGAGAAGATCAGGCTTGGGACCTAATTGAAGAAATGACCAACAACAATTCTTTGTGACCAACAGAAAGAAGCATGATTCAGCGAATCGCTGGAATTTATGAAGTTGGAGCCAACACTGTAGTGAATGCCAATCTTGATATGATTTGCAAAAATCTGGAAACTCTTAACATGAAGGTTAATGTTGCATCCACAAGTTCACCATATGGAGAAACACCAGAATCAGAAGCAAACCAACAAGAAGATATGGTGAACTATGTCAATAATTTCAACGGACAGGGGAACAATCCATATTCCAACACTTACAACCCAGGGTGGAGGAATCATCCGAATTTCACATGGAGTAATAATTCGGGGCAAAATAACTGTCCACCACCCGGATTCTAACAACAAAACAAAGGCCATGAGTATGAAAAAGAACCAGGAATAACAGAAGTGCTGGCCTAGTTGAAAAAGAAAGAAGCAAAATATGATGCTTTAGCAGCTATGGTTCAAAACCAAGTTGCATTAAATCAAAGCCATTCACATTCCATTAAAGCACTGTAAAATCAAATGGGACAACTGGCCAATGCTCAGAGTTACAGACCGCCAGGAAATCTTCCCAGCAACACATAACCAAATCCAAGGAACCGATGGAAGGAGCAATGTCAAGCTATTACCTTGAAAAGCGATACTGAAATCAATAAAGATGTTGGAATCAATGCATCAATTAAGGAAGTTCCAAAAGAAGCAGTTCCATAGATGGATGAAAAAGAAGCAAAGAAAAATGAACAAGAAAGAATCACTCCACCTCCACATTTTCCACAACGTTTTCAGAAAAACAAACTAGACAAGCAATTTGCTCGATTCTTGGAGGTATTCAAAAAACTGTATATCAACATTCCATTTGCAGAAGAGTTGGAGGAAATGCCCAATTATGTCAAATTCATGAAAGACATTCTTTCACGAAAATGGAGATTGGGAGATTACGAGACTGTAGCATTGACAAAAGAATACAGTTCCATCATTTAGAGGAAACTTCCCACAAAGTTGAAAGATCCTGGCAGTTTCACTGTCCCATGTACCATTGGAGAACATTACATCGGTAAGGCTTTATGTGATTTAGGTGCAAGTGTTAATTTGATGCCTTTTTCTATTTACAGGAAACTGCAGATTGGAGAGGCAATGCCCACCTCAGTCTCTTTGCAACTTGCTGATAGAACGCTCGTATTTCCAAGAGGAGTAGTTAAAGATGTGCTGGTCAAAGTCGACAAACTTATTCTCCCGGCAGATTTCATTATCCTTGACATGGAAGAAGACAAATATGTACCTATCATTCTTGGGAGACCATTCTTGGATACATGTCGAACTGTTATTGATGTACAAAAATGAGAACTAACCATGAAAGTGCAGGACCAAGAAGTTACATTTAATGCTTTCAAAGTCTAAAATTCCTTAGTGATGAAAATGAAGAGGAATGTTTCAGAATTTATGTTGTTGATAGTATCATCCAGGATACTGATGCAATTCCCACGGATAAACTTGAAGCTTGCATCACCAACATGACTGACGGTGAGTTAGATACAGAAATTCTGGAATTTAGCAACTATCTTGATAAACCATTTCGCTTCAAATCAACCTCACATGTGGAAATTCTGAAACTACCAAAGAAAGAGCGAATCAAGCCCTCAATTAAAGAACCACTGCAGTTGAAGCTGTAGCTACTGCCGAGCCATCTCAGGTATGCATTCTTGGGAAACTCTTCTGATTTACCTGTGATTATTTCTTCTTCGCTAACATTGGAGCAGAAAGAAAAGTTGCTGAGAGTGTTACGAGAACACAAGAAAGCCATTGGTTGGACTATAGTAGACATTCGAGGCATTAGTCCATCATTTTTCATGCACAAAATTCTAATGATGATGAGTACAAACCCACAGTAGAGCATCAACGAAGACTAAATCCAATCATGAAAGAGGTCATGAAGAAATAAATCATCAAATGGTTGGATGCTGGCATCATCTACCCCATATCTGACAACACTTGGGTGAGTCCTATACAGTGTGTGCCGAAGAAATGAGGAATTATTGTAGTCACAAATGAAAAGAACGAGTTGATTCCAACAAGAACGGTGACTGGTTAGAGGGTATGCATGGACTATCGGAAGCTGAACAAAGCAATAAAAAAAGATCATTTTCCGCTGCCATTCATTGATCAGATGCTAGACAGATTGGCGGGACATGAGTTCTATTGCTTTTTGGATGGATACTTGGGGTACAATCAGATTACTATCGCCCTAGAAGATCAGGAGAAAACCACTTTTACATGTCCATATGATACTTTTGCTTTCCGCAGAATGCCATTTGGACTATCTAATGCTCTTGCCATATTTCAACGTTGAGTGATGGCCATCTTCTCAGACATACTGGAACAAAGTATGAAGGTTTTCATGTATGATTTCTCTGTTTTTGGAGACTCTTTCGACCACTGCTTGCAAAATCTAGAACATGTGTTACAAAGGTGCGAATATACCAACATGGTACTCAATTGTCTTCATGGTGCAGGAAGACATTGTTCTAGGACATCAGATCTCACAAAAGGGAATCGAGGAAGACAAAACAAAGATCGAGACAATTGAAAAACTACATCCACCAACATCTGTCAAAGGGATTTGGAGTTTTCTCATACATGCTGGCTTTTACAGGAGATTTATTAAAGACTTCTCAAAGATTGCTAAACCTCTATGCAATCTTCCGGAGAAGGATGTGTCTTTCAACTTCACCAAAGAATGCCACAAAGCTTTTGAGATCCTAAAACAAAAGCTGGTTTCTGCCTCTATCATAGTAGCACCAGATTGGACCCTTCCATTTGAGGTGATGTGTGATGCTAGTAATTTTACTGTAGATGCAGTTTTAGGACAACGCAAAGTAAAGATTTTCCACACCATTTACTATTCCAGCATAACTTTGAATGAAGCTCAACTCAACTACACAACCACTGAAAAGAAGTTGTTCGCAGTTGTGTTCGATTTTGATAAATTCCGCTCATCTCTTCTGGGTCACAAAGTGGTGGTCTACACAGATCATTCAACAATCAAATACTTGATCACAAAGAAAGATGCCAAACCCAGATTGATCCGTTGGATACTTCTACTGCAAGAATTTGACGTGGAAATCTGAGACAAGAGAGGGACATAAAACCAAGTGGCAGATCTTTTATCGAGGCTCGAGAATGGAGAAACAGCTAGCAAAGAACTGACAATCAAAAAAACCTTTCCAGATGAACAGCTGTTTGCCATGAAACAACATGATGTCCCTTGGTATGCTGACTATGTCAATTACATAGTATCGAGAAAATGGCTGTTGGAATTGACAACTCAGCAACGAAAAAAAGTCAAGCACTATGTTTGGGATGAGCCGTACCTGTTCAAACGTTGTGCTGATTAATTACTGAGATGTTGTGTTCCACATGAGGAAGTCAATAATGTTCTACAATATTGTCATTTATCACCATATGGTCGACACTTCAGCGGGAATAAAACTGCAGCTAAAGTTATTCAATCATGTTTGTTCTGGCCCACTCTTTTTAAAGATGCTTATCTGTTTGCTCTTCAATGTGACAGGTGCCAAATAACGGGAAATATTTCAAGAAGAAATGAAGGACCATTGCAAAACATTCTGGAAGTGGAGATGTTTGATGTATGATGGATTGATTTTATGGGACCCTTTGTTCCATCATTCGGAAACTTATACATAGTAGTTGCAGTAGACTACGTCTCCAAATAGATTGAAGCAATTGCACTGCCATCAAATGATTCGAAAATGGTGATAAAATTCCTTAAAAAAATATTTTCACTCGCTTCGGAACACCTCGTGCGATTATCAGTGATGACGGCACACATTTCTTCAACAGATACTTTGATGCACTCCTATCCAAATACGGAGTTACTCATAAAGTTGCTACTGCCTACCATCCACAGTCAAATGGGCAGGTTGAAGTTTCAAACAGAGAGATCAAAAGAATCATGGAAAGAATCATTTGATCAACAAGAAGGAACTGGTCTACAAAACTGGATGACGCATTATGGGCATACCAGACAGTTTACAAGACAACCATTGGTATGTCCCCAAATCGAATGGTGTTTGGGAAAGCATGTCATCTGCCAATGGAGCTTGAACACAAGGCGTACTGGGCACTGAATAAGTTGAATCTTGATCCACAAGCTGCATGAGAGAAATGACTCCACCAACTCAGTGAATTGGAGGAATTTCACCTATAGGCTTATGAGAATGTCAGATTATACAAAGAAAAGTCCAAGAAATGGCATGATCGAAAAATAGTGTGCAGACAATTGGAACCAAGGCAGCAGGTGTTATTATACGATTCAAGGTTGAAAATTTTCCCTGGAAAGTTGAATTCAATATGGTCAGGTCCATTTGTGATCAATCAGGTTTTACCATATGGAGCTGTTGAGTTACTTGATCCCAACACCAATGAGACATTCAAAGTTAACAGCCGGCGTGTTAAGCACTACTTGGGAGAATCAGTTGAGTGACATAAAGAAAGTGTCACACTTTCGGATCCAGCCTAATATTCGGGCAGTCATGTCTAACTGAAGACCTTAAACTTAGCGCTAGCTAGGATGCAACCCATGCAATTTGTGTATATATTCATATTTGGTGTAATTAATTTTGTAGGTAAAGTTATATTTTAGGATGGAAGAAGTTCTCGCAAATCTTCACAAGCAACTCCATTCTCTCCCTCAAAACTCTCTGATGAAAGTCTACAAAGCTCGCTTGGAATGGATGAGACTACTGATGATCAAAGGTATTCCTACTGACATTCGTTGGATTATTGAAGCACGGGTCCGATTGGCAGGTGAATCATCTGACTCTTTTATTTCACATCTGCCTAGTTTAGGAAGAAGTGTTGGGGTTGGTGCTCAGAGCGCCAATTCCCGGTTGTATTTCTGTTGAATACTTCTGTAAAACATTATTATTATGAATAATATATACAGTTTCTATAATATAATCTATCTTTCTATATGGTAAAGACGTAATGACCCTAGAATGATTAGTCATGATACAGTTGCAAAAGCGTCGCAACGGACATTGAGAAGTATCATGACGTTGTCATTCTCAGACAGTTCCTGGTCAAGGTTTACACTACACCAGCGTCAATAAGAATCTTCTTGGGTTGAGTAGCACTTGTGATTCTTAGACTTGAGATGCCATTGTGGGCACATGAGACATCTTCTACACTTAGACGGCAGTCACGTCACCGATCTATTTAGATCAAACCTCCGCCTGTTCGTTGGGTGTAGATAGATCCTCAGGGTGTCCTACGTGTATCAAGATAGGATCCGTCAGTTCTGTGTAACAGAGCATAGGTAGTCCATATGATTAGCAATCAGATAAAACCATGGGCCCGTGGTAAAGTTTAGAAGCTAGTTCTAAACATTCTTTTAGAGATTGCTAATGGAATAGTCGACTGGGCCCGTGGTAATATTTTGTCGAGTGGAAACAGATGAAACATCTAATCCAAGTCAATAGTTGTTTTGTTTCATTCTAAATTACCGAATAAGTAAATTCTCCGATTACTTTTATCATTCTCCATATACACAGTCGACAAAATATTAATCAACTCATTTTTGCCCACAACAGTCACAAGTGCAGTTGATAAGAGAGTAATATTTTTGTCCTAAAGTTTTATCAGAATTCACACATTTTTGCAGCAATGGAATAATTTTTCTGATTTTTTTTTATTTTATTTTTTGATATTTGATTTTTTTATTTATATACAATATCTTCCATCTATGTAGCGAGTGTTGGGTCGGTGACTCCCGAAACAGTTGGCTTTAGGGCACCCGGTGTTAAGACACCTCTACAGACTTAATTACTCAGACTTCAGATATATATATTTTTGCAGCATCTTTGATCCATGTAGCGAGCTTTGGGCCAGTGACTCCCAAACCAGTTGGCTTTAGGGCACTAGGTGTTAAAACACCATTACAGACTTAATAACTCAGATTTCAGATGTTTTTTTTTACTCCATCACTTTTTGAGATGCTTCATCCAATTAAACTAGAGCACTGAATATTACAAACTTTTCAAATTTAGCTCATGTCCGTATGTTACAATGAATGTTGATAATATCTGCTAATTGAGCATATGAAGATCCATTTTAGTCAGTTTTATGGAGAATTTACAAATTAAATAATTTAAAATGAAATAAACAAAAACTAACTTGTTTCAAAAATGGTTTGAGACACGTCTCAGGAGTGGAAATTCCTTACTGAGCTATCTCTACCAATTTCACTTTTTAGTCAAAATAAAAACACAAAAAGACAAAATATTTGTAATTTTTGAAATTTTTGAATTTTTTTTGTATTTTTTGAAAAATTTTGGACTTAAAATAAAAACAACACACAAACTTAAAACAAGGTACTAATCAACTAATCCCTCCCCCAAACCTAAATGAGACATTGTCCCCAATGTCTTAAACAATAGAAGAAGAGTTTAGAAGATAGTACCTGATTAGCTGAAATTCTACAGAAAATTAAAGGTTAAGATCCAGATTAATCCGACGCCTCTTACCACGATCGTTCTCAGACCAATTTATCTTTGAAAGGATAGGGTCAACTTGTGGTTCATAGGCTAAGAGTTGGTTTATTAGATCTGGAGCAGTTCTTGCTGTATACAGAAGTTCTTTCATAGGTTTTGACACTACAAGAAAATCCGGAATTAGTGACGGAAATTAGCGACGAAAAACTCCATATCTATATTTTGAAACGGAATAGCGACGAAATTGAAAGGGATCAGCATATTAGCTTCGGAATTTTACGACGGAAGAAAATTCCGTAACTAATTATGGCGGGAATGAAAAAAAGTGACGGAATAGAGACGGAAAATTAATTTCGTCGCTAAATTTAGCGACGGAATTAATTTTCCGTCTCTACTTAGCGACAGATATTTTAATCCGTCGCTAAATAGTGACAGAATTGCTACGTAATTTAATTCTTTCGCAAATCTGCTTAAATAAACAAGCTCGTCTTTTCCTTTTGGCAGTCACACCCAAATCCCTAAATACTCAAATTTCTTTGCCATCTGAGTTTAAGGAGGCGTCGTTGGTTCTCTCATTAGGAACTTCACATATTACTTTCTTTTCTAGTATTCCCTAACCCTAAAATCCTACAAATCTTTCTTTTCCAGTATTCCCTAATCCTAAACTTACAGAGATTACTTCGGTAAGTTTTTATTTTTATTTTTTTATTTAACTTTTTTAGCAATTGTTTTGGTGGCCGTCTTGGTTGAATGTAGATGATTGATATGAAGTAGATGAGTTTGTAATGGATATAGTTTATATTTTGTGATTGCCAATATCATGCGTTGGTGACTTTACTTTGATTGAATAACTGATTACTCTCAATTTATTGAAAATTCCCTGGAAATATCCACTTTTAATTCATCAGAAAGGATATAATCATTATGTATTCAAAATCTTCATGCAGGTAAAATTATGTGTGGATGAGAAAATTCATGTTGTTCCGATTCATGGGGCTTCTGCTTTTGTAGTTGCCTTTTTCCATCAGGTTTGCCCACCAATGAATTTACATTTGGTAGTTTTTAAAATTGCTTCTCATAACGTGGTCTGAAATGCCCATTCATATGCAATATCAACAACATTGGACTAGATATCCCTTGTATTGCCGCAGTTAGATTTCTCCCAAAACCAATGGATCAAGGAGAGAGAGACTAATGATTTCTGCAGATGAAGCGAAAACACAAATATTTTTTGTTCCTCCTCACTAACTTTCCCAATTTATTGGAGAAACTTCCTCACTTTTCAGTTACACTAGGTATATATATTATCTACCAAATTCTATTTCTTGTGTATGTACTCTCTGTGAAGTTTAATAGAATAATAGAGGTGTTTTATATATTTTTTGAGTCATGGGCTTTAATTTGAATTTTTGGAGTAAGAAGAATAGATAATAAAAGGATCAAGTTATTGAGGTAGACTTTACAGGTTTTGTATTAACAGATAATGATGACAGTTAATGTAATTGCATTGCAGACGGTGTGTAATAGCTCGAGAAATAACAAAAATACATGAAGAGATAGCATTTTACATTCCGTTATGCATTGCATCCTGTTTATGTTGCATCACATTTGCATCTCCTTCAGTCCATGTTTTTTATATTGTTTTTATTACTTATCAACAACTTTAAGTTTATCATATCTAATATAGGAACCATTTGCTGAAAACAGGGGAGTATAGAATTACAGTCACAATACCGAAGCTTGTCTTGCAAGTTGCATTGAAAGTGTTGAAGGTTAACAAAAGCGTTTCTTTGGAACAATTACAAAGGCTGCTTGTTCGTACTTCTCAATTAGAAGAGCTTGGTACTGGCTTGTTCTTTCAAATATAACATTAAGGTTGAAATAATGTTATACAAATATTTAAGGAGAAATTTACAGAGGAGGGCACGCAGTGGACTAAAGTGCCTAAAGACATAAAAGAGTACTATTGGGATGAATTTCAGGTATATTATTATTATATAATGTATTATTTGTCATTGTTGATTACTAATTATTTTTTCACATTATTTTTAATTTTTTATAGAAATTTTATCAGTGGGATTCTGCGCATGCGGTCGCTGTTAAGAGTACATGGAATAATGTGTGTCAGCATCGGTTATAATGATAAACTCTGTAAATGGCGCTATAAATATAAAGAATGAGGGAAGCCACTCTACGTTCCGGATAATGTTTGGAATAAATGGCAGGAGTATTGGCGTAGTACAGAGTTTAAATTAAAATCTCAGCAAGCATCAAAAAATAGAAAGACTGAGAAGGCTGGAGAAGGATCAGGTGTTTCTAAACACACCGGTGGCTCGAAGTCTACCATTCAACATTCTATTGATATGGTTAGATTTTTTAAACATGCGAAACTTTTTTATTACTTTTAATAAACTTATTTGGTAATTCTTTATTTTTTAAATAGGAATCTCAGTTAGGACGTGCACCCACGGGCTATGAGGTATTTAAGCATATGCATACAAAGAATGATGGTACTTTTGTTGACAAGAGATCGAGCGATATTAATGTAAATTAATGTTTATAAATTAAATATTTTTTTATTTTCAAAATCATTTTTCCTTTCTTATATATATTTTTTATTAATGGTGGGCTGCTGTGGAGCAAATGGTAGTGAGTGCATCTCAATTTTCAAAGGAAACTGGTGAGCATGAAACTCAGCCCGACACCAATCGCCTATACTTGGATGCTGTTGGAGTGGATACTAAGAAACACCGAGTGTACGGTCTCGGCTCTCTTGTATCGCTTTCATATCCAGATTCGTTACGCAGCTCAGGTAGATCGTACTATAATACGACTTATGATGATACAGTTGAGCAGCGGGTACAAGAGCGAGTTAGAATTGAGATGCAGAATATACAACAACGACTAGATGAAGAACAACGAAAGAGAAATGAAGAGATGCTTGATCTCAAACAGAAGATGGCAGAGATGGAGCGATATTTTCAGATGATGAAAGACTTGACTTCACAGCCTTCCTCTTCAGGACCACCTTATCATCCGACTAATTGTGAGCAGAGAGATAAGGAGAATTAGCTTACATGTTTTTTTTTTATGTTGTACTTTTTTAAACCTGATATAATAAAATTTTTATTTTACTATTTGTTGTCTTCATTTTATAATTTAAGTAATTAATATATTTATTTTATAAATTTACGTGTTAATATTAATAATATTGGTTAAAATAAAATTAATATCTTAAAAAATTTAAAAAATAATAATTTTGTAAAAAAAAAAATTCGTAGGAATTAGAAACAGCTAAATAGCGACGGAATATTCCGTCTTTATTTAGCAACGGAAACTTTTCCGTATCTATTTTGTCGCTAAAATAGAGACGGAATAATCCGTCGCTAAAATAGAGACGGAATAATCCGTCGCTAAAATAGCGACGGAATATTTCTTCGCTAAATATAGCGACAGAATATTATTTCGCTAAATATAGCGACATAATATTATTTCTGTCGTTATTTGTTTGCGACCAATAAAATAGAGACGGAAATTATCCGTCTCTATTCCGTCGCTAACTTCATTTAGCGACGGATTAGCGACATATATTTCCGTCTCTAATTTCCAGTTTTCTAGTAGTGTGACACGAACCCATTTCTCCGAGCATCATCAAGAAACACACAAATAAAATCATAAAATCCATCAACGTTAAACAGCCCAATTGGTTTCTGGTGTATGTTCAAGTTCGCCCAAGATAGCACTATAAAAATATCCTCCAATGTACCCAAGCCACCTAGCAAAACAATAAAAGCATCAACACGATTAATCATTTCTACCAATCGTTCAGACATACTTGGCACGATCAATTCATCTCCGTTTGATGGTCCAATAAGATTTGCCTCTGCCAGGGGTTTTGGGATGATTCCCAAAACGTGACTGCCTCCTTCATGTACGACTTTTGAAACGATCCCCATAAGTCCAAGATTGCCTCCGCCATATACTAAGTGCATATTCTTTGCAGCTAAGACTCGACCTAATTCCTGTGCTGCTTCCACGTATTGTGGCTTAGTACCAACACTAGTACCGCAAAACACACAGATGTTTTCAACTCGTCTTCTTAAAGTGGCTTCCATTTTTTACTCTGGATGTCTTCAAAAGTGCAATGATGAGTTGAATTTATAACACCTGAAAAGGGTGAGTAATAATAGCACTAGTATCTTCCATATGACGTTTGTTAGCTAAACAACAAAAGAAATCGTGAAAGGTCAAAAAGTCTGGATCCTGTCTATGAAAATAAAGAAAACAACAAAATAAATCACAATTATCAGGAAAAGACAAAGAGATATAATATGTACAAGAAAAGTAGCGGCTTGATTGACGTTTATGCGTCAGGGACAGGCTTCACATCCAATTTTCTTATACGAAGATATATTATCTACAGACTCCTTACTCAAGCCACCCCTAATGAATTTAATTTTATCTTCGCGATTATCAGACACCATTCCTAAAGAACGACAACGAGTATTGCAATTCCAGCGTGCACATTTGTAACAAATACCCATTTTCTTAGCTCTACGTTTCTTTGCATAGGTGCTTCTTCCAAAACCAGGCAGATGTGAAATAAAAGATTCAGAAGACTCACCTGACAATCGGACCCGTGCTTCAATTACCCAACGAATATCTTTAGGAACACCATGGATCGTTAGTAATCTCATTCGTTCTAAGCGAGCTTTGTAGACTTTCATCAGAGAGTTTTGAGGGAGAGAAGGAAATTGCTTGTGAAGTTTTACGAGAACTTCTTCCATCGTGACATGACTTTACCTGCAAAAATTAAACACACAAAAATAAAACACACCATATCACAATATATACACAAATTGCATGGGTTGCCTCCCTGCTAGCGCTAAGTTTAAAGTCATCAGCTAGATATGACTTCTCGATCGTTAGGCTGGATCTGAAAGTGTGAAACTTTCTTTTTGTCGCTCAAATGATTCTCCCCAATAGTGCTTAACACGTTTGTTTTTAACCTTGAAAGTTTTGTTGGAGTCAGGATCATGTATCTCAACGGCTCTATCTGGTAAAACTTGGTGATCACAAATGGACTTGACCACCGTGATTTTGGCTTCCATGGGAAGAATTTCACCCTTGATTTGTTTAACAGTACCTTCTGCCCTGGTTCCAGTTGTATGCGCACTAACTTCTCATCATGTCTCTTATTGGAATTTTCTTTATACAATTTGGCATCCTCAAAAGGCTGATTGTGAAATTCCTCGAATTCATTGAGCTGGTGGAACTTTTTCTCTTATATTGCTTGTAGTGCAAGAATTGGCTTTTTTAGTGCAAAAGACGCTTTATCTTCAGGCTCCAAAGGCAATTCACATGTTTTAAGTTTGTCAGTAGAACTTTGCATTGCATTGGAGTTCTGAATGGTACCGTGTATCATATCAAGTCTGAAACATTCATTCTTTTTTTCATCATCTGGGAAATTCATGGCCTTGAAAGCATTGAATGTTACCTCTTGGTCCTGTACCCTCATGGTTAATTCTCATTTTTGTACATCAATAATGGTTTGACCTGTAGCCAAGAATGGTCTCCCGAGGATGATTGGCACGTCTGCGTCTTCCTCCATATCAAGGACAATAAAATCAGCTGGGAAAATGAATTTGTCAACCTTGACCATCACATCCTCAACTACGCCTTTTGGAAATACAAGCGTTCTATCAGCAAGTTGTAGAGAGACTGAAGTGGGCATTGTTTCTCCAATCTGCAGTTTCCTGAAAATAGAAAAAGGCATCAAGTTAACACTTGCACCTAATCACATAAAGCCTTACCAAAGTTATGTTCTCCTATGATGCATTGAATGGTGAAACTGCCAGGATCTTTCAACTTCGGGGGAAGTTTCCTCTGAATGATGGCGCTGCATTCTTCTGTCAATGCTACTGTCTCGTAATCTCCCAATCTCCGTTTTTGTGAAAGAATGTCTTTCATAAAATTTACATAGCTGGGTATTTGTTCCAAGGCTTCTGCAAATGGAATGTTGATGTGCAGCTTTTTGAACACCTCAAGGAAACGAGCAATCTGCTTGTCCAGTTTGTTTTTCTGAAGACCCTGAGGAAAATGTGGAGGTGGAGTGATCTGTTCTTTTTCCTTTGCTTATTTTTCCTCCATTTGTTGCTTTGTTTCTTTTGAAACTTCATCAATTGTTGTTTTGGCTCCAACATCTTTGTTGATTTCAGTACCATTTTTTAACATGATGACATGGCACTGCTCCTTCCTTCCCTGTGTTCCTTGGATTTGGTTATGTGTTTCTGGGAAGATTACCTGGCGGTGTGTAACTTTGAGCTTTGGCCAGTTGTCCGATTTGATTCTCCAGTGCTTTGATGGAAGCAAATTGGCTCTAAAAGATAGCATCATATGCTGCTTGTTGCTTTTTGAACATATATGCAATCCATTCTTTCATCTATGGTTCTTTTTCATGTTCCTGGCCTTTGTTCTGTTGTTGAAATCCTGGTGGTGGATAGTTCTGATGTTGGAATCCATGTGGTGGATTATTCTTTTGTCCTGAATTGTTGCTCCATAAAATTGGGATGATTCCTCCACCCTAGGTTGTAGGTGTTGGAATATGGATTGTTCCCCTGTCTGTTGAAATTGTTGAAATAATTCACCGTCTCTTCAAGTTGGTTTGGTTCTGGTGCTCCTCCATATGGTGAACTTATGGATCCAGTGTTGAGAGTCTCCATGAATTTGCATATCTGATCCAGCTTAGCGTTGACTGCTGTATTGGCTCCACTTTCATAAATTCCTGCAATTCTTTGGATCATGCTCCTTTCTGTTGGTCACAAGGAATTGTTGTTGGCCATTTCTTCGATTAGGTCACAGGCTTGATCTTCTCCTTTTACCATTAAAGCTCCTCCAGCAGCAGCATCGATTATGGTTCTTATCAGTCCAGAAAGTCCATTATAGAAGGTTTGGACTTGAAGCCATTTTGGAATCTCATGGTGATGACATTTCCGGAGCAAATCTTTGTACCTTTCCCAAGCTTCGTAGAGAGTTTCTGAGTCTTGTTGCACAAAGAATGTGATGTCATTCCTCAGCTTTCCAGTTCTGGCTGGTGGAAAGTACTTTGCAATAAATTTGGTGGCTAAAATGTTCCAAGTTGTGATGGAACCTGCTGGTAGTGAATGTAGCCAAGCTTTAGCTCTGTCTTTCAAGGAGTATGGGAAAATACGTAGTCTCATTGCTTCTTCAGCTTCTCAGTTGTAATTGAAAGTGTCGTAAACTTCCAGGAAGTTGCTGATGTGGGCATTAGGATCTTCAGTTGCATTCCCCCCAAACTGAACTGACGGCTGAATCATCTGAATGCATGTTTTGATGTCACCTGCATTTGCTGGTAAGGGAGGAAGTACAATACATGAAATAAGTCTGTCAACCACCGGAATTGTTCTGTCTCGAATGGGAATTGGTGGTGCAGCCTCCAAAGGTTCAGGTTCCATGTTGACTAAAGCTTATTGGCCTTCTCGTCTTTCCCTTCTCAACTGTCTGATGGTTCTTTCAATTTTTGGGTCAAGCGGTCGGAGTTCAAAGCTTCTTATTCGTCTCATGAAGGATCTGAGAACCTGAAACACAAGAAAACAAAAAACAATAAGTAAAAAGAAATTAGATACAAGTAAAAGTATCTAATCTCTAAACTAATAGTGAAAGATAAATAAGTCACCGGCAACGGCGCCAAAAACTTGACCGGCGTAAACACACACGTATAACGCAAGCGTACGTATCGTTCAAGTAGTATAAAAAATATCGATCCCACGAGAACTTAATACCTAATCTATTAATTTTATGAGGTTAAATGATTACTAGTATCTAACAGGTTGATTGATTGATTTGAAATGTAATGATTCTAAATTTAAAAACAAGTAAATAAAATTGCACAAAAGTAGGTTTAAGAAAATTCAATATTAAAAACTATCTAGGGTTGTGAATCTTTCTAATATCTTTTAAAAGATGAAGTGATTATTTCATGATTGTGTAATAAATCGGTTTACTAACTTGGAACACTAAATTATGCAAAAGCCTCTGTCGATGGTCAGACGTAAATACCCAGTTTAACCCAATTGAATCATATGTCTATGTCAACCAAATTATCTGGATTCATTAAGTTTAAGTTCCAATTATGGTTACCCCTGCCCGACAAGTATATGTCTATCTTGTAAGGAAATCTATTAAAGGGTTATCTATCCTTAAGGAAGATCGTGGGCTATTAAGTCTAAGGCTGAAACCTAAAATTCCTTTGTCAAGTTTATTTTAGATTTACTATATCAATCTTATTGGTGATCAGACAACAAGAAGCATTAAGCTTAAGACTTAATAAGTAAACATTTAAATTACCCAAATTATAAAATAACCCTTATAAACCGGTGATATTAGAATTCATCACAACCCCAGATAACTAACTTAGTTATGACACATAACTAGGGCTAGTAAAAACTTAAATAAAATAAAAGACATAAAGTAAATGCTGAAATTAAATACTGAAAATTAAATGCTGAAAAGTAAATGCTGAAAAGTAAATTGCTGAAAAGTAAATGCTAAAAGTAAATTGCTGAAAGTAAATTGCAAAAAAGTAAATGTTGAAAGTAAATTGCTGAAAAGTGAATAAAGTAAAAGTACAATAAAAGAAAATGTTGAGGTAAAATGATACACTTTTATTACTTCTATTTTAGATATCTCCCTTAATATAATATATTAACTTTGCATGATAATTACCAACCATCCATATAGGCGGTATCCAGATTAAGTCAAATTAATAATTAATTACCAACCGACCAATCAGGCGGTATCCAGTTTAGTCAGGTTAAAACCAATTTAAATAATTACCAACCAACCAATATGGCTGTATCCTCGTTAAGTCAGGTTTTAACTAGTTTATATATTATAATTAAGGGAGACTAATCTAAATATTAGTAATAAAAGTTTTACCTTTTACCCCAGCAAAGGGGAGTTACCTCCTAATTATTGAAAAGTAAAAACTGAAAATTAAAGAAAGAAAAGTATTGTGCGTAAAAGTAAATTGCGGAAAGTAAAAACTCAAAAGTAAAGAAAAGAAAGTGCGAAAGTGGAAATTAATTACTGAAAGCTGTAAATAAACAAACAAGATACAATCTTCTTAGTATTCTTAAGGAATTCCTTAGAAGAAAGTATGAATTTACAAATGAAATTGAGTCTTCTTTAATCTGGAACTTGAATCAGCTTAATCTGATATTGGAGTAAAAAGTTATGCCCAAAATACGACAAATGCGCAAAATTGGAATTTCCAAAACTGCATTTCGTTAAAAAGCCATTTCAAGTTTCCAATCTCCAAAATTAATATGTCAAGTCCAATTTTTGCCCTTACTTGACCCTCATTTCGTCCTAAATGATTTCATTGTGTCACAATATTATTTTCTCTACAAAATAAACTAAAACACATCAAAACGTTCATCAAACCCGAGAAATTAAACAAAATATTAAGTAAAATGGGCGGTAAATATTGATATATTTTCCGCTCATCAATAATATCCATTTATAATAATTTATATTACATAAGTTTAATTATTATTTGTAATAAATGGCAAGAAATTTAAGCTTGGAGTGTAAAAATTGGATTTGTCAACGTTTAAGCTTTAATTATTTAATAATAAATTAAAATAACCATTTGGTCCCCTCCCTAATTCACGCCCAAGCTTGGGTATTTAAAATGAAAATTATTTCATTTGTTATGTTAGAGAAAATCTAGCCTCCTAATGTCATAAAATTTCTCTAAACATTTTAGAGAAAAAATTTCAACAAGAACAAAGTTAAAGAAACTTTTGGAAGATTATAAATGTAATATATCTTTTATTTTCTTTAATTTAGAAATTTATTTTTTTTCTTGCTTGAATTCTTGTGTTGTAGATATTCTTACAAAATTTATAGAGATTATTTACAATTTAAAATTTGGGATTTTTTGATTTGGTTGATGGATTTGGTGGCTAGATACATGTGTGACCTTATATTGATTAATATTAGTGTAATATTAATTCAATTTTATCATATGATGATTGATTGCTATTCTATAGTGTTATGACCACTCTTGTAATATCTAGAATTATTCTTGAGTGATTTATTTGTGGTAATTTTAATTGGTGTAGAGATTAATATGATTAATGTCGAGAAATTTTGATTTAAAGTATGAAAAATGATTATTTTTGCTCCCTGATCAGATCTAGAAAAATCAGTTTTCTGATGATTAAAATATGATGTTTATATGAATTGATGCATATTGGGCATTAGAATAATTTACGGAAATTATTTCGGAGTAAAAATATACGAAAACGGCGAAAAACAATGTTATTGGGTGAAATTTGGACTTACTGGGTAAGGGTTGTCAAAACAGTGAATTTGTCATTGTTTCGGCAGCCCGTGGACTGATCACAAACTACCAGGGCTAACCTGGGCAGTCCCGTGTGGTTTCAATTGGTCGGTTCGGCCGCAAATGCGTTTTATGCTATTTTATAGAAAAATATTTTCGTAAAAATTTTACAGTGTTTTCTAAATTGATTATGTCATTACTTCATATCGAATAATATATTTAGGTGAAATATGAATGGATTATTCATTTAGGATATTGAATAATTTAATCGATAAGATCAAAATTATTAAATTATGATTTCGCATGAACCACACTTCTGTCGTATATAATCCCAACATAGACCACTTGACATCATGGGTGGAAACTATAATAAGTATTTAGATAGTGCTCAAAATGAAGCAGTCATATATCATAATTAAATTGATGCTCAGTGTATTTATTTGCTAGTACTAAACTGCCAACTTAACAGTACTTAGATAGTTCTCAAAATGAAGTTTCATAAATCATGATTAAGTTGACCGTATAACTTGTGGATTTTTAGACACGTTTGGTGTCCGTCATAAGATGAAGATATATCATAAACGATATATGTTAGTTTGTGCATGGGATTGGATGGTTTTAGAAAGAAAAATCCATTTTATATCAGATTGTTGTGGCTGATCATGATGACTCTTACTCGTATTTGTGATTTTTTTTTATGGTGTTTCAAGATATTTTCAGCGTTACGTATCTAATTGGTATAATAGTCTCTTCAATAAAGCAAACCGTCCCACTTGAAGAACAATAAGAAAATTCTTTTTTTTTTTCCTTAAAAATGTGGAGGTTTAGAATAATATGAATTAGAGAGAAAATAATTTTCTCTCAAGGACAAGTATGTAGAAACCCTAAGCACCACTCAAGAACACAAGAGAGATAAAAATCACTCGAAAACAACCAAAGAGAAGCTTGATCCAGGTCCGGTCGAAATTCCCCTTTATTTATAGAGGGGAAGTGGTTGTTGTGTGTTAATGTGCTTAGAATACTCAAAAATCCATTTTCAAATCAAACTTAATCAATCAATGATATTTTCCAAGATTGTCCAAGCTTGTTTAGGAAATTATCCTCCATATATATATATATATATATATATATATTCTTATTAGGAGTTGATTGAAAAAATTCATTTCAATTGAAAAATAAATTTTTTTTTTTAAAATCCCAAATCTTTTCATTAACTCTTTAATGATCATCCTTTGAATTTGTTTACTTCCAAAGACTATATGAAGTGCGACTATCATGAGTTCATTATCAAGTAGTAGTGAAAAAATATTAACTCATTAATATTTCATTTATGACATCTCACAGACCATAGATAAACACCTACCAGTATGCCATGACCCCTAACCGATTAATGAAGTGAGAAAAACACAAAAACCTGAAAAGATATATTTCGAACTTGTCATCTCATTTTATCCGATTTTGAGATAATGATGCTAGTGTGCCATAAGTTTCGAGACATATATATATGATATGGATAGATATAAACAAAATGAAAAAAAAAATTTCTTTATTATTAATAATAATATTTATTATAATAAAATTATTTATTTATTCTATGAAAACTTATAATAACATCAAAGTGGAAACTTATAATAAGTACATAGATAATGCTAAAAATGAAGCACTCATAATCATAATTAAATCGATGCTCAGTGCATTAATTTTCTAGTACTTAACAAGTAATTAGATAGTTCTCAAAATGAAGCATTCATAAATCATGATTAAGTTGACCGTTTGGTGACCGACATAAGATGAGGATATCATAAACCACGTACAGTTTGTGCATGGGATTGGATGTTTTTAGAAAGAAGAAATCCATTTTATAGCAATTGGTGTAGCTGATCATGATGACTCTTGCTCCTCGTTATCCATCTGTCAGCCCTAGCTATTCCCTTTTAACTAAAGAATAATGATAGTTGTATATTTGTAGGAATATTTTCTTAGCCTCGAATATCAAAATGATAAAATAAGAGAAAATTCTGGAACTTTAGAAAGAGAAAATTCTTCCCATCTCCTCACTCTCTTTTAAATCCACTCCTTTCTTGCCATAATCCAAGCAAAGCCCCAAACTCCCTTCGATGTCTCATGCACAGATAATGAAAATAAGAGAGTAATGAGATCAAATTTGACGGTGAAAGAGAGGAGAAAGAATTGGGGTCTTATTCACAATCCCCATGTCACGATCCCCTCCCTAGAGCGGGCACAACCCTAAAAAAAGATTCGCGAACCTCTTTATTTCGAGCATTCTAAATGTAATACAATTCAAATATTTATGCAAAGAAAATAATACTTCTTAAATTATAATTTAGCAAATCTCCGAATAAAGTCTATAATATTAAAATTTACAACACAAGTCTTAAAACATGAAAATAATATCCTAAATATCTGGACCAACTCGAAAAGCGACTGTGGCACATGGATCAAATCCTTATACTACTGTTGTACTGGCAAACTACTTGGGATATTTGGGAAAGGGGGAGTGAGCTCCAAGAGCCCAATAAATAAAACACTCATACTCTCAACATGATCTCACGAATAAAATATAGATATGTATGTCTGTATGTACATATGTGTGTGTGTGTGTATTAATATTTGAAAACAACATATACTATAATATGCATCATCTCATGAAATTATTCTCACAACAATACAAACATCCATCAAACATGATTGTTAATCCGGGTTCGGTATAATAGTGCATTGAAGTCAAAGGGAGAGTACCTCATCACAACTCCCAATGGTCCCCGACATATCATCTCGTATAAATGTGTAAATGGGAACTGAAACACGGTCCAACACAAATTATGCATAACATCGCATAACCTCTCATCACATCTCATTTCATTTCATCTCATCTCATTTATGAACCACTATTATAAAAAAAATCTGGCAGCATAACATAACAACACACATCATCCAATACAATCAATCTCATCTCAACAATTACGAATTTATATTTCTCATACCTTCAATAACTCAATAAATATCTCAATACACACACACACATATAACTATATTTATATAATAACATATACATATTTTTATATATAAAGACTTTCATGACAAATATCAATCAATAAATAATTCTGTTAAGAGAATCAATGTGTATTGTACTTACCTCAATCCATGCAAAAGTCTTATATATGTCAATATCCTCGCTAAGATCTGAAAATGTAAAATTATTACCAGGTCCCTCAATTTTGCTAAAATTATAATCTTACCCCTGAAACTTTCTAAATTTCTAATTTAACTCAAAAACTTTTCTACTATGTTCATATAGTCCTAAAACTCTCAAATATTACCTATTAAGCTATAAAAGTCAGAATTTTCAGATTTACATATTTACATTCCTAATCATGTCAATACGCAATTAAGTCCAAAACTTTCAAAATCTAAATTTCACACCCCAAACTATAACAATTACGTACTAAGCTCTAACGACCTCCAAATTTCACAACGAAGGAACCAATGGTCAATATACATCACAGAGATCACAATGATGGTGGTGATGATGGTTGATGCATGGTGGTTACTAACAAAAGGTCAAACAATGATGACTCGCATTTCTCAATAATTAAAGGTCAGATTTGGGAAAACAAAGTGTCCACACTGTGTATCTCAACGAGGGAAAAATTATGGTCTAGAAGGTGAGGAACACGAGAAGGCGTGTGGCTGCGTGAGGGAGCATCTTGCAGAGTCCCGATGGCGGACCGGTGGCATTGAATTTGTCTCATCAAAATGATTCTCCAGATGATGTCATGCACTGAAAATAATGATCGAACGACGTCAAACGAGCCTATTTCTCTATGAACATACTTTCTATCTCTAGTTATTTCTCTCTTTACTGGTTTCTTCCTTCTCTGTAAAAACTCCTTGGAAATGCTCTCAAAACTCTATGAAAGTGTCTTCAACACTGTTCTCTTCACATAACTATTCGATCATATCAAAAACCAAATAAAAGCTAAAGTGTTGTTTGACTATTAATGATAGATGTTATGGAGTTAGTAGGGTAAAGGGTGGGTGATTGTTGTTGTTTGATTGAATAATTTAGAGACAATAAACACATTAGGTTTGATAATAAGGTGGTGGGGATTAGTTAAAAAATAATCAAATTGGTTATATAATGCATAATGTTACAATGTACTCACCTTATAAAAATTTCATCCTCGAAATTTCTCAATCCTGCAACAACTACGGGTATTTATCCCTCATGTCTCATTCCACTTCCGAAGTTGCCTCATGTATGTGATGATTATACCACATGACCTTCACTAGTATGATATGTCTGGATCTCAACTCTTGAACCTTTCGATCTACGATTTTAACGGGCTTCTCTTCATATGTTAGATTCTCGCTCAACTCTGCCGGTTTCCTCTCCAAGATGTGAATAGGATATGGTACATATTTCTTCAGCATTGATACATGAAATACTTTATGGATTCTTTCCAGTTCTGGTGGTAAATCCAAATGATAAACCACCTTGCATACTCTCTCCAAAATCTCATAATGAACAATATAACTCGGTGCCCACTTCCCTTTCTAATCAAATCTCATTACTCACTTCCAATGCGATACTTCAAGAAAATTTTATCCCCATTTAGAACTCAAGATCATTCATTCCTTTGTCAGCATAACTCTTCTGTCGACTCTGCACCTGTAACAATCTAGCTCGAATCAATTTGATCATCTCTGAAGTCATATCTACAAAAACTGAACCATGAATTTGTCTCTCTCCAACTTCGCCCAAACTAATAGAAGTCCTACATCTCCTCTTATATAGAGCCTCAAACGGAGTCATACTGATACTAGGGTGGAAGTTGTTGTTGTAGGCAAAGTCTATTAGATGTAAATATTTGGTCCAAGTTCTAGTTAACGTCAATACACACGATCTCAGTAAGTCTTCTAATGTCTGAATAGTCCGATCTGACTGTCCATCAGTTTATGGGTGGAATGCAATGCTCATAAAAATCTTTAACCCCATGCAATTTTGGAAACTCTACCAAAAATGAGAAGTAATTGACAATGGTACACCATGTAGCTACACAGTTTTCTCCACATACAGTTTTGCTAGCCTCTCCACATATGAAAATAATTAATTAAATATGCTTGAGATCCATTACAACCCTAGATTTAATGAATTAGAAAATCATAATATTCAATAAAAAAAAAAGCCAATCTCTGTAACAAGGCAAGAATACATAAAAGATAAAGCTATAGAGAAAAAAGAAAAAAAAATCATCGTTTGCAATCGTCATTCAAACTCCAACTCCGGTTGATGCACTTATTCTTGCTTTACTCTAGGCATTCTTTTATGCCATGTAGGCTACAAAATATGTTATGAAACTTTTTTGTATGATATTTAAGGTTTATGACAAACTTGTGCTTATATGGAGTTGTTGGGGCTTTCCTTCTTAAAAATATTTTAATTCTACTCAAATTATAATTTTCTTGCATATTGGGGCTCCAATGAGCTCCCACATTGGCGCGCCAATGGAAGGCAGAAAGCAACACTCGCATGCCCAGACACTTTATGTGGACTTGTTCTGAGGTGTAATTTAAAATACTTGTAACTTTCTCGTCCCATGGCCAAATTATACGTTCTTTATAAATACATTTGAGTATATTTTTCAATGCAACGTGAATCACCTCACTTGACCATCGTATGAAAAAATTATGGTTAAAATATCGAAGGCTACACAAATGAGGAGGTCACTGGTGCAAATCACATTGATTTGTTGACATTTCAAATCCATGTCCTTGCATATGTATCTCATCCTATAAAATCACAAATAACATATCAAAACACTTAAAAAGCTTGAACCACTAGTAGAAAAACATGCTATCTTGATAGATGATTTATGATAGATAGTGATTTTTTCATCAATTTATGACAGATATGTGACAGATAAATTAATTGTCAAGAATTAATGACAGATATGTGATACATAATTATCTGTCAAGAAATAATGATAGAAATCTTGACAGAAAATATTTTTATAAAGATTTGATGATAGAAATGCTTGATAGATAATAAATCTATCAAGAATTTATCAATTTCTGGTTAATTTAATTTAATTTTGTTAATATTATGTTAAGGAGCGGTTCTCAGTTTTGGAAGATTGCTTGCTGTTAGCAGAGAAAAAGTTTAAAAAGATAATAAAAGACAATTAATACGGTAAGAACGAGTTTGACTATCAGTTGAACTCTAAACATGATTCATTATTTATACATTTGATTATTTTATGTTTTTTATTATTTTATATTGCTTTGTTTGTACACCAATTCACTTTGAAAATCCATTTTAATTTCACTTCACTCTATATATATTATTTGAAATAGATGATACATTTTGTGTCCTTTTATTCTTCAGTTCTTCGTGTTATAGATGTTTCAAGTACTGAGCTTTAGTTTTGATGTTCCTCTTAGTAAATAATTGAAGGCTTCTATATATTTTGATTGAACATGTATGTTTAGAATTGTGTGCATAAAAATACACCTTTATGTATTGGTAAATTTGGTACTTGCTTGATTATTTTCTAGATGTTCAATAATTATCTCAAATAGTATTTTATTCCGTTTCTAAATAGAAACGGAATTTTCCGTCACTATGTAGCGACAGAATAATTTCCGTCGCTATATAGAGACGGAATGGAATTTCGTCGCTAATTTTAGCGATAGATGAAATATTTCTGTCGCTATTTTTTTTACGACCAACAAAATAGAGACGGGATTTTTCCGTCGCTATTCCGTCGCTAGTGGGAAGTTAGCTACGGATTTTTCCGTCGCTATTTGACGGTTTTCTTGTAGTGATATGAAGAGGTCGACCAAGAATATTGGAATGGCATTGTTAGTTATACTTGTAATGCACTAGTCATTTCTCATCAAAGTAGTCTTAATTTTTTGGAACTTCTAGGAATAACATGTGTATAATATCACACGTAACTCCTTGACGATATCCCTCATGATATAATATCGCTTGACAGGAAGCTGTGAAGAAGTTTTTGGACCAAGATTTTTCTAGCGATGCACTGTTGCAGTTTAAGTGTGAGGTAATTAAGTACCAAAAATAACTTCTTACATTACATTTTTTGTTCTTTTGTTAGCTAACAATTGACAATCATAATTTTGAATCAATTTCTGCCTTATGCTTTCTGCAGGCTGAAATCATGTTGAGCGAAGTGCTGTATATATATCAGCCATGGACTTGGTCTACTGGAAATCATGAAATAGAATACATGTCTTATATAATTGAAACTTGTAATGTGAGTTATTATTTTGAAATATAACTCTAACTTGATTCCATATTCTGTAATTTATATATTTGCTTTTATCGTTTTTATGAATATAACTCTTAACTTGATTTTTATACTTACATTCAATGAAAAAAAAAAATAAAAAAAAAAAAAAAAAAAAAAAAAAAAAAAAAAAAAAACCTATTCTCAAGCTAAGATCATTGAAGTTTGTTCAGATTGGACATCATATGTTTCAAGACTTATTTAATATTTTTTTTTTTATCATTGTAGAATGATTATAATTTAACAGACATATTAGTTTTGGATATAGTTAAGTTTAGGAAAATATATTAGAAGATATATAATATTTTCTTAATGACTATATTGATAGTTATGTATATTATGCAGGTTTTGTTTCAATTATCTTGTACAATATTTATTTGCATGACATATAATATTTGTCAACACCACATGACAAAATTCAATTTTTGAAAATTCGCGTTAAAATGAAAAATTATAAATTATTTCCCACCTAGAATTCTTGACAGAAATAAATTTGTCAAAAAGATGTGTCTTGAAAATTATAAATTTTGTTTCCCACCTAGAATTTTTGATAGAAACAAATCTATCATATTAATCCGTTATGTGTTCATAACAGATTTTTTTGATAGATTTGTTTCTGTCAAGAATTATTGATAGACAAAATCTGTCAAAAATTTATCAAGAATTCTTGATAAAGAAATAATCTGTCATAAAAATTTGTCAAGAATTCTTGACAGCAAAATGTCTGTTAAGAATTCTTAACACCCCGATTCTTAATACTTGAGTTTTCTATCAAGAAATCTCTTTCTTGACAGAACATGTATTGTCAAGATAACATGTTTTTCTAATAATGAATTAACTCACAAAATGTTTGATATAGGGACGATAAATATGATATATTGACCGTTCATCATTTACCTTTTGGGATTAAGTCTAAATTTGATATTTTTTTTAGGACATCTTTTTATTAATTTGTATTTTTCATTAAAACTTGTGCAGGGTACCTCATGTGCTCTCATTTCATCAAATGTTGCAACTCTACTTCATGCCTACCATGTTCTTGGACATAAGGTAAAGCTCTAAGGATTTTTTTTAGAAGAGGTAAAGCTCTAAGTTTGTTGCTCTAAAATGGATTAAAAACATTTTATAATTTCTTGGCGTAAAAGATTATAGAGCATTACAAATTCTGAGTAAGCATAGCTCCAAACACCTACCCATTTAGCTTATCCAAGAAGCATTAGATTAATGATCTTTTCATGCTTCTGCCACGACTAGTCTCTACTTGGTTAATGACCTTTTTAAAATTGTAATGTAAACTACTATTGTAATCATATGATTCTCAAGAGTCTTAGGAGTCTTAGATTGTTTTCCCTTTCTAGCATGTATTCTACCTTTTAGGTATCTAAAGTTTATGAGAATGTAATTCATGTAGCTAATATAACTACTACTAGGTTATTCTAAGAATTATATTTGAGCTAATATTAATGTAGCACTTTATGATGCTTAATATATTTCATCTTTAAAAAAAAAAAAAAAAAATTACTACTACATATTGTCATTTTTGAACAGCCCTGTGTAATACCTCTTTTTTTTTATATATCAAATTATTATTTTTATTATCACTACCTAATTATCATTAACCATTATGTTTGTTTGTCCTCTAAAGCAAACAAAAACACTCACCCACCCACCCTTAACCACTACTCTTAACACCACCCAATTTCTTCTATCAAAGAAATAATAATAATAGCATATGATTCAGGCTGTAGCTAATGAAGAAAGAGAGAGACAAAGCTTTGTTGAATTGGCTATGGGTACAGTACTTCCCATAGCCATGCAAGCAATATTTGAGTTGTGAGTTTAGAGGAGAGGGTAAGGAGTGTATTGAAGACAAATTCCAGGGAAATTTGAGAGTAAATTTCAGGGAGTTTTAGAGAGAGAAACCGAGAACATTTGAGAGAGAAATATCTAGAGAGAGAATATGTCCAGAGAGAGAAACGCTTCATTCGACGTCGTCCGATCTCCGTTTTCGACAAGTGACCACATCTGGAGAATCCCCTCGACGAGACGAAACCAACGGCACAAGACCGCCATCGAGATAATGCCGGACGCGCCCTTATGCGCCAGCCACACACCGTCGACTTGCTGCTCACGCGCCACCGTGCGTGTACGACACCTCCTGAACCAGAATCTCCCACTCATCGAGATACGCAGGTTGGTGTAATGACCGGTAATTTCGACTACATTACATTATGGGACGAGTGTCACATAACATAAATTATGATTGGACACATATACACTCATGAAATGATTTTGGGGACAATCAGTATATTTTTTGAAATTCCGATACGAAATTGTACGATGTTCCACTCTAGATAATTTATGGTATTTGGGACATAATTTTCTCATACGAACTCTAATTTTCATGAATATTATATCGCCGGAAAGCTGAGATCGAGATCTACAACTTCTGTGTTGAATATTTTTCCAAATTCAAACCAAAATGGGTTGAAAATATAGATCAAAAATTTGAATGAATAGTACCCGAGGGTCATTCTAGTAAATTCTCAGAGTTTCTCCAAATTTCTAAATCCTTCTAATTTCAAATAGCCCTAGTATAAAAGGGAGATACTATTCAAATATCCCCAAAATTTTAAAAGAGAATGAAGAAAATGTGGGGAGGAGAAGAAGAAGGAGAAAAAAAGAAGAAAAAGAAAGAAAGAAGAATGAAGAGAGAGGAAAGAAGAGAAAACAAATGCCAAAACTCTTACATCAAATAAAGAAGAAGAGTAGTAACCATGGAAGACTTAAATGATTAAGGAAATCAAGGAAATGAGGTAAAAGCTCTTGACCCAAATTTTGGATTGTGGATTTTTGATGATAGAATACCATGTTGATGTTAGAAACATACTAGGAATTGCTTTTAGTGGCATAATGAGAATGGAAATTAATCGTAAGTAAAGACCAATTACTTGAAACCCTAACTATTGAGCTAATTGAGGCTATGAGATTAAAAAGTTAAGATGGGTTAAGGAGTGTTGGTTTAGCAAGTGTTTACATTGAGGATTAAAGAATTATTGAGTAAGAATTGTAATATGAAAGTATGGGTAGTGTTTTGAGCAAACTAGGCATGTGGAGTTGGTTTTAGGCCTTGAATTTAGCCTAGCGTCGCGACGCTACAAGCCCAGAATCGCGACGCGCACTGGAAAATTTTCACAGGTACGTTTTTGGAATTATGAGCGTCGCGACGCGTAACGAGCAGAGGATCTGCCTTAGGTCTGGTCAAGTGAGCATCGCGACGCGCCAGGCCCGGCGTCGAGACGCGATGTAGGATAAATTTAATTACATTTCAAATTCCAATCCATAAGGTTAAGGACCACCATAAGGGTTTTATATTAAGGCATATATGCGCAATATGATAAGTCATTAGCATAACACGTCATGTGGTGTTGATGGATTAGTAGAATTAAGAAATTTTGTCTAACCTTGAAACATATCTCATATCTTATATTCTAATTGAGTTTCTCGATTATAGATCATCGCAAGAACCACATCATTCTCCGACGAAGCGAAATAACAACAACCAGATCTTAAAATCTGTGAGTGGATACTCTCTTTCTAAGTTAACTTTTTATTTACATTGTTTTAAGTAAAGACTTATTTTTACGCACCTATGGCGTTAGTTGATTTTTATTACAGATATTTCATGAAAGATCATGTTTTAAGAAATATTTTAGAAAGAGATATTTTCAAAGTATGACTTCATGTTCTCGAGGCATAGGGGAAAACCCACCTCTGTATGTAACTTGACACAGATATGGAATTGACAGTTTCAGAGATTGTGTGCACACGCAGTTCAGGACTAGGGATGATAGATACCCCTAGATCCTAGATTCAGAGCCTGTAGGATAGCATAGATCCGCACCCCGGTTTTAGTTTAATGGTTTGGGGGACGACGATACATAACGCCCCAAGACCACTAGTTTCACATACAGGTAATGACATGTTTTGGGGGACGGTGATACGTAACGCCCCAATGTCATGGATTTGCACTTCTGGCTTTAGTTAGGCGTTTAGGGGGACGACGATACGTAACGTCCCCATGCGTCAGGTTTTTCAGAGACAGTTTTCAGAAATGAATATTTTAGAAACAATATTCAGAGATAAATTTTCAGGAAAGACAATTTTGAGAAAAAAATTTATAAGATTTCCAGAACTTTACAGACAGAGAACGGATTTTAGAAAGATATTTCAGGAAGAAAAAGATGCTTTCAGATAGAAAATATTTCCAAAGGGAAAGCTTTCAGAAAAGTTCAGTTTCCCCAGAAATGGTTTTTGATTTCAAAAATTGAATGTTTTATAAGTATTCAAATTTTCGTTTTAAACCGTCCATTCACTTAGATCGTTCAAACAATCTAGCCCCCCCACTCTTAGTATTTTTGTTTTGCAGGTGTACCCGAAGGACGAGCTCGAGAGGACGGATACTGATGGCAGTCACTAGAATATTTGGTCCACAAAGTCTTGTCAGAAAGGGAGTCAAGCAGACTTACAATCTAGTCAGAGTCAAGTGAAGTTGCATGCATAAATTATCATTGTTGTGTAAGTCATTGTAATAAGTTAAGTGTCCGTAAATAGAGTTGTAATAGAAAGAAATGATGAGTATCTAGTTAAGAGTTAGACATGTATTTTCTTGATGTAAAGTTGGGTTGTGGTCCCATGTATAAATTATATTTGAAATGAGATTAGTAGTACTGGTTATAGTCAGAGGCTCAGGGGGATGGTACGGCCTATTCCTTGCAGGTAGCATCTCCAGATCGGGGATGTTACAGTTGGACACTTCGTTTATCCAAATCGGACCTTCGATTATTGAGAAACGAGCTAAAAAGGTAGTTATCATTGTTTAACCGATCATCAGTGATCACCATACTTCAGCCCTCACCACCATCATCACTCTGATCGTTGTGACGTATACTGACCAGCGGTTCTTTCGTTGTGAGATTTGGAGGTCGTTGGAGTTTGGTACGTGATTATTACTGTTTTTGGGTGTAAACGTATGATTTTGAAAGTTTTGGAATTAATTGCATATTAGCATGATTTTGAGGATAAATCTGTAATTCTATTTTTCAGGGGTTAATAAGTAATATTTGAGAGTTTTAGAACTACATGGATATAGACCCGGCCACGGTTCCGGTTCCGGTTCTGGAACTGTGATTGACCGGTTCGGTTGGGGTTCCACCCCCGATCGGCTCCAACCGGAACCGTTGGGTTCCAACCGGAACCGTTGGGTTCCAACAGGAACCCTTTCCCCAACGGCTACTAGCCGTTTGGGAAAAGGGCAGGGAGCCGTTTGGCTCCATGCCCCTTAATAAAAAAAAAGGCCTAACGGCCATTAAAAAAATTGAAATATATAATTCCTAATATACCCCTAATAACGGTTATATTTATGGGCATTTTTGGTATAAAAAAATTCCAAAACTCTATAAATATGAGTCATTGTTCATTATTTCAACACACCAATCTCTCAACTCTCTCAATTCCTACAATTCTCTTATTCTCAATTAGTTATTATCATTCTAAATTAGTCAATTTTCTTATTCTTCTTACTTATTTCTTAAACAAAAAATGGCAAGCTCATCTGAGAACATAATGTCAAATATGCCAACCCAAGAGAGCGACCCTAGTGTCGGTTCACAATCACGGAGAAGAGAAGTTAAGTCTCGTTCCTCGGATGTTTTCAAAATTCATTTTCATTTAGACCAAGACGATGAAAGTTCAAGAGCAGTTTGCAACCATTGTGGGGTTTCCTACAAATTTTCTGGTGGATACGGCAATATGATCAAACACCTGGAAAGACATCATGCGGTTGAACTTGGACTTGATACGACGCAAACTCAAATGGCCAGGTACGCATCATCTAGTAGAGGTACGAGTGCTGTAGATTTATTTAAATATTCTGATGCAAAAAATAGAGAATAATTTGCGAAATTAACTTGTATGGCATATCTTTCTTTAAGTTTTGGTGAAAAACTTCATTTTACTAATTACGTGCATAATGCTTTAAATCCTGCTGCATGTAGAATGACTCGAAACACAACAAAACATCATATTTTTAAATTATACAAAGATGATAAAATTATTATAAATGAAATATTTAAATATATTAAAGGTCGTATTTCTATATGTTCTGATATTTGGAGTGACCATTGGCGAACACACTCATACATGGGTGTGTTGTCATTGGATTGATGCATTATTTACCATGTAAAAACGACTTATTGTATTTTGAGTTTTTGATAACCAACATACTGCACAAAATATTTATAGAATGATGAAGGTAATTTTTGATGAATATGGTTTAGTAGATAAAATTTTAACAATTGGATTTGATAATGCATCAGCAAATACTGCATCCAACAATGATTTAAAAGAAATATGTCAAACAAATTTAGGGGGTCGGTTTTTTCATATTCGTTGCACATGTCATGTCCTTAACTTATGTGTTCAAGATGGTCTGTAAAAATTATCACTTTTCATTGATCCTATTAAGACATCATTTAATTGTATTTGATGATATTCTCAAGTTAGGAGAGAATGTGCTAAGTTTTGTAAAATAAATGGTATTAAACCTATTAAATTTTCAAGAGATGTTCCAACACGTTGGAATTGAACTTATTTTTTTTTTTATGTCAAGCATTACAATACAAAGATGCAATATGTAGTTTTTTTCTCAACATGTTCAAAATATCACACTTTTTCATAATCAATGGGATATTTGTGAAAAAAAAATTAAAATTTTAAAATTTTTTAATGATGCTACTTTAATTTTAGCGGAGTTTATTATCCTACAACACATTTATTTCTTCTTGAAAGTTTGAATATTGTTGGTACTCTCGATGAACATCTTGAAAGTAACGATCCTAATGATATTGTTTTGTTAGAATCCATTACTGTTAAGAAGGTAAAATGGTTGAATTATTTTAGAGAAATTCATTTACTTTATCTTATTGCTGCTATTTTTTATCCTAGATTTAAATTAGAAGGTTTGAATAGTATTTTACAAGCTTACTATGATTATTTAGGAATATTAGATGATATTGATATTACAAGAAAAATAGTGAGATTAAGAAATGATTTAATTGAGTTATTTAATGATTATATTGTAAGATATAACTTAGGAACATTAGGTGAATCTAGTAGTAGCGAACCAGTAATTCAAACAACACTTAGCGCAGAGGATCGTTGGTTACTGCAACGAAATAAAAAAGCTAGGGATACGACAACTAATAACCCCGAATTAGATAATTATTTATCTATAAATTTCGAGTTTCCTACTGAAAGTTTAGTTAGTAAAAATTTTAAAATCCTTGAATGGTGGAACCGACATCAAAATATATATCTTGTTTTTATCAATTATTGCTAAAGAGATATTGTCAGCACCTATTTCCACCGTTGCGGTTGAGCAAGCCTTCAGCTTGGGAGACAATATATTGGAAGCTAGACGATCTTCATTACATCCAAGCTCTCTAGAAGCAACAGCTTGTGTGGATGATTGAACTCGAGCTGATCTGAGAAAACAAGAAGATGCCCCCGATGATTTTGAAGACTTGTTCGATAATGCATCTGTAATAACAAGTGCAAGCGGAACCGGAGCTGAATGATCAACTGATAATAATGATTGATAATTACAAAATTATAAATTTCCAAAGGGGAAATATCTTAAAATTGTAATGGAACTACGTGAGCTTTGATTCCTCTCACCCCTGGTGGATACGTAGGCAACTTAAATTTTTTAAGATTTAAATTCAAGCTCTTTAATTTAATAATTTTATTTATTTATTTATTGAATTAATCTAATTTATTTTAAATTATTTTGGAATTTTTTATATAATTAAAAAATAGGTTCGAACCGGAACTGGAACCGGAACCGACCGGTTCGGTTCACGGTTCCGGTTCCACACTTGTGGAACCGGGAACCGGCCGGTTTGGTTCGGTTCTGAACCGGAACCGAACCGCCGGCCAGGTCTACATGGACATAGTAGAAAAGTTTTGAGGCTAAAATAGAAATTTAGAAAGTTTAGAGGTACAATCATAATTTTGAAAAAGTTGAGGGATCTGATCGTAATTTTATATTTTTCAGATTTTAGCGAGGATATATAGATATAAATAATTTTTTTGTGGATTGAGATAAGTACATGTAACACCCCGGTAATCTTGATGACTATTACGTATGAGACGTATGATACGTGATATGAATCATGTTCGAACACGTATACATTCATGAAATGACTTTTTGGACTTTCGGAAAATTCCTCGCAGTTTCAATACAGAATTTATTCCAAGATTAAATCTAGATAACTCGTGGTATTTGGGCCTTACCCTTTTCATACAATCTCAGATTTTTATGAATTTTATATCGTCGGAAAGCTAAGATCAAGACTAACGACTTTCGCGTTGGATATTTTTCCAAATTCGAATCAGAAGAAGGTCAAAAATTGATATTTTCGTGACTGTTATTGTAATTTCGGGAATATACTAGAATTGGGTGATGTGGCCTCACCCTAGCCACTCATTTGCAAACAAAAATCAACCTTATGCACTATAAATAGTACTCTATTCATCCATCCCATTTTCAAGCCAAGAAACATTAAATGTTTTCCCATCTCTTAGAAAACAAGTCATTTTCTTTCTTCACTTTTTTATCATTTTAGAAGTAACAAGTGGTAGTGTCAAGATTACCCTCATGTAAAGTAAGCTCTCTATCATTTTCCCTCATCTAATTTCAATTTTGAGCTTGATATATGGAAGCCCCAAATTCACATCTGGTGAACCCTAGGAGTTGGAATTGCTTAATTAGCTTTGATTGAGTTGCTAGCATGCATGATTGTACATTTCATGATAATATAAGAATGGAATTGTGCATTTCATGTGAAAGGGTGTCCGAATGTGTAATTATTTTTTTAGAGGATGAGTTATGGTTGCTTTGATGGAAATTAATAATGAAGTAAGCTAAGAGTGATGTGTGTTATGAGAAGAATTTGAATTAGTGTTGAAACTTTTAAGGCTCTATAGTATGCATGCTTTGATTTAATAGTATATAAGAGGTTGGGGATTGAGGTTGGCTCTTGTAAATGGATATTGAAGTTTAAAGAATTGCCTATATAAATGCGTTAGTGTGATGATGGAGATTGTATTAACCATTGTTATTAGAAGAGTTGGAAATAGGCCCTGAAATTGGGCTAGCGTCGCGACGCTAGACCCCAAGCGTCGCAACGCGTAGCAAACAGAAGCACACTGGTTGATTCTATTTGAGTGGGCAACACGACGTCCAGCACCTAGCGTCGCGACGCGGAACAAACATAGGTTGTGCATCAGGTCCGATCAGATGGGTGTCATGACGCGTAACGTCTTGCATGCTCTCTACCTGGGTTCGTTTGCGTGGGCGTCGCGACACGAGGCAGAAATAATTTCATAATATTTCAGTTTCAACTTAGGATGTTAGAGGCCACCCTAAGGGTTTCATATCGACACTTATACATGCATTATGACATGTCGCAAGTAGTATACATCATATGGTGGTTATAGATTAGTTGAATGGAGAAACTTAGTATAATTCTGAAACATATTCACGACTTATATTCTAACCAAGTTTACCGATTATAGATTATCGGCAGAAATCCCAATTTCTTCGACGAAGCGAAACAATGCCAGTAAGTTTCCAAAATTTGTGAGTGGACCCTTTTCTCAAATCGTATTTACCTATTTTTTTCGAATTGAAACTTACTTTTCCGCACATAGGGCGTTAGCCAAAGTTTTACTATAATTGTTTTTAGACTATTGATATTTTAGAAAAATTGATTTCAGAAGCTTGAGATTTATGATTTTTGAAGGCATGAGAAAAAAATCCACCTCAAATGTAACTTGATACATATATGGAATGACAGACACAGATATCGTGTGCATACATAGTTCAGGACTAGGGATGACTGATGCCCCTAGATCCTAGATTTTGAGTCAGGAGGGTAGCATAGATCTACACCCCTGACTCTAGATTTGTGGCTGGGGGATGGCGAGATATAATGCCCAAAGATCACCAGATATATTTACATACAGGAGAATGCCCCCAAGTTCCAGATTTTGTGTATGGGGGGACGGCGAGACGTAACGCCCCTGTGCGCCAAATATTCAGATACAAATATTCAGATACAGATTTCCCAGAAACAGGTTTTCAGAAACGAAATTCGAGAAATAGATTTTTCAGAAATGATAAGATTTACAAAAGAGTTTTCACGAGAACTCAGTTTTACAGAAAAGCTCAGAGTCTTATAAACAGAAATGAGTTTTACAAAAAAGTTTTACATAAATAAAGGTATTTTCAATTAAGAAATAGATTTCAGAAAAGATTATTTTCTGGGAGGATTTTCATTTTTAGAACCATGAATTTTCCAGAAAGAATCAGTTTTCGTATATATATATATATATATATATATTTGTGGAGATATATACATTGAGTTATTGAAAGCATGAGAATATGAATTCATGATTATTGAGATGAGATTGATGGATATTGGATGTGAGATATGATTGTATTGAATGATGTGTGATGTTATGTATGCTGTCAGGTTTTGTATAATAGTGGTTGAAGATGAGATGAACTGAGATGATATGAAAGATTAGATGATATGAGCATGCACTCAGATTTGAGAAAACTTTGTCATTATCAATTAATATTAATCTTTCTTCCCTCCAAAAAGTTCCCAAATTCATGACTGATTTATGTAAATGATTATGAGATATATAATTATGATGCCATGAACTTTAACCAAATAACTTGTTAAATTGCGGCTCTATGCACATATATTATAGGATATCCAAGCAAGATAGATTTGATCTCCCTGGCGATCGAGTGATTGTACGGATAAAGAAGCAAATATAGTCACTACACATAGTCAAGAACATTATAACCCCTTCGTTTTATCAGTTTGGTACCTAAATATCATATCTTTACCTCCTTTATCAAACAAAATCAAACAGAATAATATGTTGGAAGTAATGTTCTGAATAAATAAACTTTGTAACAAGCCACTCCTCCAAAAAGCTAACCAACAAAACAGAAGCCAAAGGAAGATCATACCATACATTATAGGATGTTTCAATTGACAGGTGAGCCAATACACAGTTTAATCATAATAGAATAGAGTTCAGATTTTGTTCCAAAGGACTTAAATTGGTAAAATATCCAAGATACATATCAATTGAATCAGTTTTTTAGACACTCTCCTATAAATTCTCAACAACCAAACATAATATAGTAAAAATCAAGATGCCAGAAATCTCACTGTCAAATATATGATATTAATTCTATGTTATTGTTGATTGATTCTATATTTATGTTAATTGATTGTGTAAATAATTATAAGGGAATATTCCCGATATAATAATTTTATAAAGTATATATAAAGATCATTTGTATACTACGTTGAAATCAAGAAATGTAATATCTTTTTCTTCAAACTCTTCTCTTTCTATTTCTAACATGGTATCAGAGCCTGAGTTTCGATCTCTTGATATCTCTGTTCTTTTCTCCAAACATGTCTCATCTTCTTTCTAGACACCCTTATTTTTGTGTCCAAAGAACCTAGCCACCAATTTCCGAGAATGGCTATCATCCTTTCACTCTATCTCATTTATCTCCTTTTAAGGGTTAGGATTTAGCCAAGATAAATCCAATGGCTATTATCTTGACAACACAAAAGCCACTCATCAAATTCATTAATGTGTTGTCAAGATAATGACCATTGAATTTATCTTGGTTAAATCTCAATCCTTAAAAGGAGATAAAAGAGATTAGAGTGAAAGGATAGTAGCTCAACCCCCAATTTCCAAACCCTAGCCCTCACTCTCAAACCCTAGCTGCCACCACCACTTCACGCCACCTCTTACCGCTGCTCTGGCCACTGCTCATGCCACCAACACCATCCCCGTCGTCCGACGATCCATCCTATCCCCACCGTTGCCACTGCCGTATGCTCCCCATCTCCACCACACCTCTCCTTCCTTCGCGGCGCTTCTCCTCTCTCCGGTGTCCTCTCAACCCCTCCCACACATCCCATCAATTCCTCATAACCCCACGATCAAAAGCTCCTATTACCGGCCTCGAATTTCGTCGGAAACCGCCAGCTCGATGCTATCACCACCGTGCATCCCTAGCTTTGATTCTCCTCCGTCGTGGCATGTTTCACGCTGACATCACCACCATCCTACTCCCATTCTTTGTGTGGTTCATCAAAACACGCTCCACCACTAATTATGCATAACCTCACATAGTTTTAATTGATAATGACAAATTAACATTTGCGTGGATGAAGAGATATCATCTACCTGAAGCTGAATTGCTCGTTCGAATCCCTCTTTTTCATTTTCAATGTATATTATGATGCGTCGATCTGCTGTGATGATAGTGCAACTGATGTTATTTTATGAGCTTGGGACAGGTCGCGCTGCAATGATAGGATTCTTTATGGCTTATCTGGTTGATAGCTTGACTGGTGTAGGTCTAGTTGACCATACGTGCAATTTTTTCTGCAAGACTCTATTGTTCGTTGCGGAGTATTATTAATTTGAAAATGTTTATGAGGAAAATTTAATTTATATTACTATTTGAATAAAATTTACAAAGATTACAAATTTTATTACAAAAAATATCACACTTCATTCTATAAGCTCTCTTATATGGAGTTTAAACTCTAAACTCCCCTACTTGGAATTTCTTGCTATGATGTTTGAACTCTCAAATGAGAGCTCAATTTATAGAAAATGACAATTGTCTTCTAACTCAACATAATTAGTTGAGTGGTTGTTATAATTATCCACTAATTGAGTGGTTACAGGTTGTTATACCAAAATCATTAATTAATTAATGATGATTATAATAAATTAATCATGCACGTTGGATCAGATATTCAAACCCTGAAAAAGCTTTTAGAAGAGACTAACATTTTATGATAAGCAATGGCAAGCAACCTGGCAGGACGAGACCACGAGTGGTGCCAAAAAGGACTATTCAGATTCCTGTTTACAGTGTCTTTTTTCTTGATCAGCTGTAAGTTACCTAAGGGTAGTGAGTGTTCATGATCTGAGAATTTCTATTTCTTATGCAATTCATTTTGTTAACTTGTATTGAAATTTGTGGCCATACTTTTCTTTATTGAATTATTATGCTAATAACTTATTTCGTTGGCTCATTAGAACAAACTAAATTACGACTCGTTTGACGTTTGGGACTCGTACCATAAGTGATAAATGTAATAAATTAATTTTTTTATTTATGAATAAATTATAATTCATCTTATCATCATCATCATCATTATTATTGTTATTATTGTAATTTTCTTAGAATAATACATGAAATTGTGTGATCATATTATTTGTAAGTACAATTTAATTGGAATTTAAAATAATATTGTAACATTTCGGTAAGATATTTAAAATTATAAATCGAGTATATTATTTTTATTTTTTTGTAGAAAAGATTTAATGGGGGCGTGAAACATAATAAGAAAACACAATTAGATGTAGCTTTGTGGATGTTGAAATTGAAACAAAGGTGTAAATGGATTGACTTAATCCAATATTGAAAATCTCTTCACTTATCAAAGAAAATTATTTATAAGTTAAAAAATTTAATAATAAAAAATTAGTGATTCATGGATGTATAACAACAAATGTTAAAGGATCCACTTGTATAGATGGATATTCTCAGGAATAGCGAAACCGAAGTGGACAGATTAAATAAAAAAAAAATATAATTTTCAGTTTTTATATATTAATATAGATTGTTTATATTATAATAAAATCGCCAATATAGAAATTCACGTTTTCAAATAAAAGAAATTTTTTTGTTGATTGATGAAAAGTGAAAGATACAGCATTGTATATTAATTAATGGTCTTAATAAATATATATTTTAATATAATTAAGTTTCATTTCTTATGCATACAAAAGATAATCATCCGTTTCTTTGGTAAATGTTTTACTCGTGAGTTTTTGTATTGAACGGCATCCAGAATAAACCAAATTGCACAATATATTTATTTATTTTTAAATGAGAGATGATTTAGGGAGTGACTCTACCTATTTTAATTTGAATCCCGTCCGTAATTTAACTTTAAAGTTATGTCATCATAAGGTATTTTTAAATAGAAAGATGTTATCAACACTAGACTTTTCTAAATCTAGTAGTAAGATCTATCAAGCCAGTTTCCATTTAAAAAAAAAAATGAAATTTATGAGAATCTAATTTAACATCTTAATTCTGATTAAAGAAACTTAATACACTGAAGTTTAATTAATTAACTAATTAATTAAACCTCAATGATACATCATCATACATGGAGATTTTTTTAATTCTTGCTTTGTTGGACTTGTAACATTTAGTAATATTAATTAAAATATATTGGTTGATTAATCGATTAAACCAAAGGCTTCTTCTGGTCTCTTCTTTGTGGCTTGTCACTGCCGTAAATTCCAATGCATGCATGCACGCACGCATAAATTGTCTAGAATAATAACATACGAGCCCCCGATTTTTTATGTTTTGTCAAATAAGAAATTAGTTTTTTTAGTTGTATCAAATAGGTCTCTATTAACAATCACTGAGAAAATGCCTCGGTGAAAAATTCATTACTACAAGAGCAATTTAATCACTCAGTAGGGGTATATATACAAATAAATTATAGGGTTGTCAAACAAAAATATAGTAAAATATAAAATTTTATAATAATATATGAATAAAATATTACACCACAATATTTTTTGTACTC
Organism: Zanthoxylum bungeanum; assembly: GCA_019454045.1. NCBI lineage: Eukaryota > Viridiplantae > Streptophyta > Magnoliopsida > Sapindales > Rutaceae > Zanthoxylum > Zanthoxylum bungeanum. Next base: position 49,599 of record SKCR01021382.1, read on the forward strand.
ATTCGTCATTTTTTACTTTATGAAGTAATGAAATAGTAATTAATAACCTTAAATTATATATATTTTTATACCCAACTCCACAAGAAGAGAAATTATCATCTCTCTCGTTAAGTTTGAACATGCCAACAAAAATGGTAAATCGATGCTCTCTAGTTGTGTCATCAATTTCATATATGTTTTATTTACAAGTATATATGTATTTGTGCAAAGTCAGAGACTAAAATAATATATTGATTGAATGGTGATGTGAATTTTCAGCAGGCAAAGTTTTGCAGAGAAAAGCCAGTACTAATCACTGTGTATGAAGAGAAGTCGAGGAAGATAAGGGTTTCAGCAGCAAGTCACCATCACCATCACCATCACCACCACTACCACTATCTTCATAATGCTTATTCTGCAGAAAAAGGACATAATAGAAAAGCTCAGCTTCTTCATTACTCTCAAATTCTAAGACTAAGAGAGTCTGCTCAACGATCAGCAGCTGCTGAATCCACTCCCTTGCTGCCAAAGCCAAAGCCAGCACCTTCAAACAATAATCAGCAACCCACAGCTAAAGTATCTCACTAATCTTTGCAACTCACTTTGTTGTCAAATTTTTTTTTTTTTTTTTTTTTTTTTTTTTGATATCATACATTAGCAAATCAAAAGGGTGAGCCTTGGTGCATAAGGTTGCTTGGCGTCAAGGGTTCGGATCTTCGAAACATCCTTTTTACTGGCAAGGCTATTGCATAAGTCTAAACTGTTGGGACCTTTTAGAGGCTCTAACTATGTAGCACGCAGATCCAAAAACACATGGCTAAGGGGGGAACACATTATATATTTACCTAAACCGGCCGGCCTTTGTGCGGATCTCATGTTAACCCCAAGACCGTGGTCATTTTCTTGCATGCCTTTATTTGTTCATGGTTCAATATTCTGATATCTCAGGTATATAGGAAACACACCAATTCATCCCGAACTTGATGGTTAAACACTATTATAGTAGAGGTCCTACATAAAAATAGCTCGACTCCGAGATGATAAAAAGTTTAACACCTCTTATTTTTAATACTTTTCCCATAAGAAATTTTACCGTTCCCAGACCCGCAATGGCAGAAGCCTTCTTGCACTGGTCGCCATTTTTTTACATACATTTAGCAACTCACTTTTGTCATTAATTACTATATTATTGCACAAGAAAACATCTTCTTAAACTGTTGCCTTAGTTAATATAGTGTTAATATAACATTCACTGTTAGTAATAATTAAGGTTCTGATGATTATTGTTGCGATGTTTTGTTTTGGTAGACTGCTGTCCAAATTAGAAAGGCAAGTTCTGCCAAGACTCCTACTTGTTTGGGTGATTGGAAAGTTTTGATTCCAAGTTTCATTAGATCTTTGATGAGTCTCAAAGGCAAGAAAGACAAGAAGAAAAAGAAGCAAAGTGATTCAGGAATGATGAAAATGAAAGCTCTTATGAAAAGCATACAGGTGAGAGAAGCGAGCTAACTTCAATACAAATTTAAACAACACATTTCGCTTCTAAATGTGAGCTACTTAGTAATTACTAATCCGCTATTGATCAGGTACAAACGAAGAGGGGATTCGTTCCTAGATTATGCTCTACATTACAAAAGCATATGTAACGCTCCAGCTAAAGTGTCGTCTAATGTTAAACGTATCCAATGCATAAACCTCTTGCTACGAGTAAGGTCTAAGGAAAATTGTAAGGTTTGGTCTAACTAATTAGATATTGTCCGCTCTAGTGTCTTACAGATTGGCTCAGCAACCTGACCCTTTGGCCCCTCACGGTTTTATTTTTGACATGGGCTCAAGCCCAACCAACAGGTCTCTTACTAGTTGAGGGAGCACACCACTTATAAGATTATCCTCAAGATCATTCTCAAACAATAATGTGAGATACTATAATATTTTAAAATACCTATCTTTAGAGAAATTATCATTTTCACTTCAGAAATGTTTGTGATCATAATTCTTGCGACTGTGACTGATACCAACACTCATCAAGGGTCTCCTGGTGTATCATAGAGCCAGATCCCAACAAGAAATGACCCTAAGGGAGTGAATTGTAGCATCACACATTACTTGAGAGGGATCTTGGGGATAATCTTATAAGTGTTATACTCCTTCAACTAGTAAGAGGCTTTTTTGGGTGGTCCAGATTGTTGGGTCAATCCCTAAGTCACCAGAGCAGACAATATCTGATTAGTTGAACCGAACCGAACCTCACAACAATATTGAAGAAAAACGCATTTGAGCTGTTCAATATTTCAATTGAATGATTAGATATACTTCAAAACACTTCCTACTTTTGGTTTCACATTTTTTTTTTTTTTGGTAACTGGATTAACTAGATGAGTTTAATGGTGTGTATTCTTTGTTGAAGAAGAGGACAATGATTGATGTTGCTTGAACATCTAAGAAACTTATCTTCAAAAAACTTATCTCACTAAGGCTTACTATTCAAATGCACCTAAAATTGATATATATAACTTGCTAAAGGGAGTGAATCAAATCCCTAATTTGATTGTTATTGTTCTAAGAGTACACCTCACAGTTGTAAATCCAAAGAATTCAAGACCCTACAGCAAGGTGCTCACAGAGACGACTATAGGAACTCTGAGAACATGGTTATTATTCCCCTGCAACACCATTGCCCCAAATGAGTAAGCTCTTGTTTAATTGGTGGCTTTTAGTACAATCTTTATGTCCCTTGTAGCATGTCCCTTTATCTTGAATACTCGTGGCGCTACATAAATATCCAGTTTCACTACAAGAAATTACAGTTTTAGCGACGGAATATTCAGTTTCAAAATTTAACGACAGAATTGAGACGGAATTGAAACGGATAATGAAATTAGGGACGAAATTTAGCGACAAAAAAAATTTCATCTCTAAATTAGAGAACAAACTTCCATCGCTAATTAGAAACAAATTATTATTCCGTCGCTAATTTAATATAGAAACAGAATTTTTTCGTCGCTAAATAGAAACATAATCTTTATTCCGTCGCTAATTTTAAATTTTCATTTTTATTTTAATTTAATTTATAATTTCCAAAACTATTGGTAATTAGAAACGTAATTTTTCCATCGCTAATTAGAAACGGAAATAAAATTTCGTCGCTAATTAGAAACGGGATTAAAAATCCGTCGCTAAATAGACACAGAATCATTATTCCGTCGCTACTTTTAAATTTTCATTTTTATTTTAATTTTAATTGGTAATTAGAAACGGAATTTTTCCGTCGCTAATTAGAAATGAAATTAAAATTCCATAGCTAATTAGAAACGGAATTAAAATTCCGTAGCTAATTTTAAAATTTTCAATCTCCCCAAAAATTTAATCCTTTCGCCGCCAATTTTTTTTAAAAAATAGAGACGGATTTTCCGTCGCTAATTAGAAACGGAATGTCGTGTGTACAATGATCTTTGGGTCCTTAGCCTAAATTTAGCTCGTACACACAAGAAACTTCTAATAAATAACGACTAATATTATATAAGCCATTGACTTCTTCAAAACCTCAAAAATCTACAAATTTATTTATTATTTCCTATTCAGGTCCAAACTCAAATATAATTTATTCTTTCAATATATTTCTTTCCCATTTTGTGTCATCTGTTCCTTTAAGTTCCAATTTATTTCCTCATATATTCAACATCTATGTCTATAATAATAATAAAACACAAAAATTAAGATTAAAAAAAAAACTTTTCAAATAAAATATGATTTAACATAAGATTAAGTTCGAAAGGCATTAAAATATTATATATATAAAATATAAGCAGATCCGGCTATTACAATGTTTTACATACTAATGAAAGATAATAATTATAACATTTATTATATAATTAAATCATATTAAAAAAAAAATAGAAACGACAATTTTGGAATTTCATGCCAAGTTTCTTATATTTAAAGTTATGTTCTGTCTTCACGATCAGAGAGGAAACAAATAGACAAACGTACAGGAAATTTGAAAATAGAAAAAAAGGAATTATAAAAGGAATTTTTCCGTCGTTAATTAGAAATAAAAGTATAATTCCGTCGCTAATTAGAAACGGAATTAAAAATCTGTCGCTAAATAGACACGGAATCTTTATTCCCTCGATACTTTTAAATTTTCATTTTTTATTTTAATTTTAATTGGTAATTAGAAACGGAATTTTTCCGTCGCTAATTAGAAATGGAATTAAAATTCTGTCGCTAATTAGAAATGGAATGAAAACTTTGTCGCTAATTAGAAACGAAATTAAAATTCCGTAGCTAATTTTAAAATTTTCAATCCCCCAAAAAATTTAATCCTTTCGGCACCAAATTTTTTTAAAAAAAATAGAGACGGATTTTCCTTAGCTAATTAGAAACGGAAATAAAGTTTCGTAGTTAATTAGAAACGGAATTAAAATTTCATAGCTAATTTTAAAATTTTCAATCCCCCCAAAAATTTAATCATTTCGGCTCCACTTTTTTTAAAAAAAATAGAGACGGATTTTCCGTCGCTAATTAGAAACATAATTAAAATTCCGTAGCAAATTTATAAAATTTTCAATCCCTCCAATATTTTCAAAAATTTACCGCCTTACGAAAATTTCAAATATCTATAAAATTTACAAATCTTCCCGCTTCTCTTATCTTTTCCTCTATATATACACCACAATCTTTTTAAATCGCAACTCCAATACATCATCCAAAATTCTCCTACTCAATTCCATATACCATCAAATTTTTATTTTCCTACTCAATTTCATATCATCAAATTTTTTCATACCTCAACTCTCATTATCAATCTCTCATTTTTTTTCTTATCTCCACTTTTAAAATTTCCTATGAAACAAACACTAATATATATTTTTTTTGGTTTAAAGTGGCGTAAATGGATGGTGATGTGTCGAAATTTGCGGTGGACATTACGGTGTCTTATGAAATTGAAGATTTATATATAACATTAAAAAAGTCAATTTTTTAAAATTTTCTACCATTCAAAGATTTTAAAATTTTCCCTTATCTAAAATTTAAAAATTTACTCTCTCTATAATTTATAAATTTCTCATATCTATATAATTATAAAATTCACACCTCTAAAATTTTAAAAAAAATTTCTTTCTAAAATTTTAAAAGTTTCATGCATCTTTAAAATTTTTAAATTTCCCGCCTCTCTAAAATTTTTAAATTTTCGTTTTTTAATTTTTTTTTTTAGATATATAGCTATGGAATAGCTACAGAAATTCTGTCTCTAATTAGCAACATAATCATTATTCCATCACTAAATAGTGACAAAAAATTTTGTTTCTATTTAGACGGAATTTTCCGTTACTATTTATTTATTATTTACTATTAAAATGATATAATTGCCATTGCTTCTTCTTCATCTTCTTCCTCCTTATTTATTTATTATTTACTATTTAAAAAAAAAAAATTATTAATACCTTGCTCCTCGAGCCATGCCACTTGCATATCCATAATTGAAACCATTGAAAATTACTGGTACTTCGGTGGTTTCCTGCAGCTGTCGATGCTGTGCGGCTGAAATAAGATAGATGCAAGCAATGCAAATAAACTAGAAGTTTGTGCCTGATATTATTATTGACCGAACTAGCATCACTTATTATCTATAGAAACAATAATAATACCGAAAATGGAAATTACAGGTCAGAAAACACAAAATGTAAAATTCATCACAATGTAAATTCGTTAATGCAACATAACTTGCCTTCTATGGCCATCGGCATCAAAGGGAGATGCATAGTCAGGAGTAGAGTTGAAATCACCATAAGCAAATGCTGCAAGTATAAAATATTGTGCTCCGACTATCTTGCTATTGCATGCTGTCGAAGGGAATCTATGCCCTGTGGAACATTTCCCTTTGAATTTACTAATATTTAGATTTCCTCTAATGGAATGGCTGGCAAAACTAGGATGCTCAGGGTTGATGCCAGTATCAATAAAACCAATCACCAGAATGTTCTGCTCCCCCCAAAAGTTGGCCAACACCTGCAGGAATTCTATGTGCTGTGAGCTTCTCCATTTTGATATCTTCATGTATGACTCTAATTCCCTTTGCATTTTGAAGAGTGCCAAGTGCCTGAAACATTTTACTCAATCTTAACATTTGTATCTTTAATTTAAAAAATTCTTTCCCTGTGAAACTTTTGAGGTAATAGAAGTTTAAAGCATAAACCTGTCATTTCAGGGTTTCCTGATAAAATTTATTAGCTTGATTCCGTTTGAATTTTAGATCCTGCAAAGCTTAATTTCTAGTGAATTAATTCACCTTTTCAGATTCAACGTGCATCGCAAAACCGCTGAGCAAATGAGTGTAGCTGTAGAGTTTGGTGTAGGAATGTCTGTGGAAGAGACACTGTAAGAATCTGTCATGCCCACTGCTGATCCTCTTTTGTTCATTATAGCATCTGTCTCATTCCTATGGTAATATCAGAATAATTTATTTACCCAAAGCAAAAAAGAATCACATCAGATTTTAGAAAATAAAGGTCTGCACAGAAAGAGATAAGAAAAAGTAAAAACTAGCATAATTTGGGCGAGTTCAACAAACCTGGCATTGGATCTTTCAAGTTTCAGAGAAGTAACTGGTCCTTCGTCCATTAGAACTATAAAAACCTTGGCATTCAAAGGCAGAAAATCCCAGATTGTGATGAAAAATATAAGCAGAACAATGATGCAGTAAGCCATTGAAGAGAGAAGGAAATTAAATTGATTCAGTAGCAATCTCTTCATGAGAAATAATTTATTTCCACTCTATTAATACTTGTGGACTGAAATGCAATGACAAGATGCAGCTAAGTCATGCATTCGTGCATCCATGTCATTCACATTTTCAAACCACTCTGGTACATGTGGTGAACCCCCTTTTTATCTCTCCCTTCTACAAAAAGCAATATACCAAAACCAATCCTAAATAAATAATTTTTCAAACATTCCATTTCACAGCTGATTTTAAGTCAGCAAAACATGAACCTCTCATTTGTTTGACCAAGGAGTGACATTTTGAATCGCTAATTCCACATATTTCTTCAAGAATCAATTAAAAAAATTCATTTCAAACAAATTCTATATGTTATCATAAATAAAATGTTCAAACATTCATCCAACTACTACAGCATTCGTCTAGTTTTTCCTTATCACACATTCTGTATGCCTAAAAAATGAGGGGAAAACCTGATTTCTGCACTTCCCAATTTAGCAGATACTCAGTAAATGAATAACAATGAAATATGTAAAAGTTTTCCCATGATTCCTTAACACTGCAGATAAATGAGGTAGTGTCTGCACCCCATGTGTATATTTGGAAGAATTCCCATCAAGAATAAAGAAACTACTGAAATCTCTGCTGTCGAGTATATTCCCAGAGGGCAATGGCACCACTGACATGAACATTGAGTGACCTAACGACTCCCAATTGTGGAATCTCAATGCAAGCATCCAACATGTGGATTATGTCCACAGGTATACCCTCTTTTTCACGCCCAAGGACCAAGACCTGGCAAAAAGATGCCATGAGTTTGCTTCCGAAACACTCCCAATTTATTAATTTACTTATTTTTATATATAAATGAAAGCTTCCAATAAAAGGATTTTGAGAACCTAAAAAAGCAAAGAGGACAAAAATAGGGGGAAGAAAGAAAGATTTAGATAATGTACCGTCTTTTTGGGAAAATTATATCGATCAAGAGGTATACTATTTGCAGTCTGCTCTAACCCCAAGATAGAGAAGCCTTCATGTTTCTTTCGCTCTAAGAAATGCTTCACGCTATTAACAGGAACTTCAACAATAGGAACCCACTTATCCGCAGTCACACTGGAAAATAAAATGCTTGTAAATGATTTGACCAGGAAATACAGTTAAAAGCTTAAAATGAATTTACTTTAAATGCCACTTACATAACAAATATAAAAGCATTTATGAAATATCTCTTGAATAAATCTTTTAAAGAATAAATGCAACTCATAATAAATATGATAGAATGCACTTTCACAATGCGACAATAATGACAGGTCAATAGAGCTAAATCAAACCAGTCACAATACATAGAAAATCCATCTTAATGGAGAAGCAATGCAACATCTGTGCAAGTTCCATGGGTTGTTATCCATACACTCTTTTATTGTCTCACTTAAGGCAAGAACAAAGTTATCGCACCTGAGATACTACAAATATGCTCATAAATTATACAGTTCACAAAATTGTAGCAAATGAAATAGAGGATCCACAATAATTAAGATTCAGCAGATGGAATAAGCAGAGTTACAGAACACAGTGTATGGCATTTAAAATCAATACCTGATGAGTTGGAACTGTTTGTCGTGTAATATGTTTGCATCTGCAATGGCTAACCCAGAAGCCTTAAATACCTGTGAGGAACAATAATTGGCATGAATGATGAATTATAAATAAGATAAAAAAATATGCTGAAAAAGTTGGACATATAGCACCACTCATGGCAGATGGAGAGGGGGATACAGAAAAGCTAAGAAATCCCCTCAAACAAATATGTTACTTTATTCTGTAGAGAGAAACGATAGTTTAACCTACCGGCCCCCCCCAACTAAATAAGAGAATATTACACTGTTCTACCCTATAAAAAAATTGTTATGACATACTTTTCGGTACTACTAAGAATCTCATATCATGTTCAATCTTTTTTCCTAGAAACAATAGATATTGAAATACTGACACAAAAAGTAAATGTATATCTTCTATTTTATTACTAAAGTTGATCTCAGTAATATTACACTGCTCCCCTTGCCCCCAAAGATTAACATCCTGGCACTGCCCCAACCACTGCCTTATGCAGTAAATCAATAAAAAATATGATATTAACCAAGAGCATACCTCGCATGTCCGTGCCAATCCGGCAAGGTTAGGAATGCGATCAATAAATGATGCAACAAGGACAAACTGTTGCCGACTAGCCCTCATTGTTTCCATAAAGAGACTCCTAGCATGCAATACCTGATCGAAAAGTTCATCTTCCTTTTCCATTTCTGCTTTCCACATAAAAACCAAATTACATCCACCAAGTTTACGTAGCAAATATGATAAATGTTGAAAACTGCTGCACAAATTACCTCGTCATTCAGTGAATTTGACAAGCTTATACATACCTAGAAGCTGTTTGTAGGCTTCTCTATTTCCAAAGAAAGAACTGGAATTGTTATCTTGATTCTCATGTTTAGAGAGAGTAATTTTTTTCTGAAAATCTAAAGATGAATCTTTAGGCAGCTGGGAAAGTGTTTTTTCTTTGTCAAGGTTAGACAATATTTCTGCACAGTCAGGATCTTCACCAATTCTTAAGCTCTCATTGTTGATAGTCACTACATCCTTTGCCATTGAACATCTCAGGTCTTCCCTGACATCCTGAAAAAATTGGAAAATGAGATTCCAAGCCAAGAAAAAGAGAAAAGAAAGCAGCACTGAGGAAGAATCCTGCTTACATTCAGAAAGTTGAGTACTTGCTCCAAGAGGGATGTTGGAACACATTCAAACTCGAGTTCCTTCATTGAAGCCCAAAAAGTAGTGAGGAAAGTTCAGAGAACCAAAACATTGTTTCAAGTCAAATGCAAAAAAATAAATAAATAAATAAATAAAGATTCGTATTAAAGACTTTATAATACAAACATGACACTTCAATATAATAAGTACAGAAGCATTTGCACAGAAGAAGACATCTTTAGGTTTATTTTTTGGAAGCTTAACTTTAATTTTGTGATGAACCCTAAGTATTCACAGAGTCCCAGTGATCATACTTCTCTTTTAATATTTTTGGAAATTTTACAGTAATGCGTGCAAATGCATTATCTTTGGCAGAATAAGCTGGAGTCTTGGCTATTGAATTTTCTTCACCTATCATTGACCTATACTTCAGTTTCTAAAAGGATGATATTGTAGATTCTATGGATCTTCTATCAACAGGTCTCTAACCTCAACACGATTGACAAATATTCCAGCTGGAGTAATGGACAGATTAGGATTATAGGCATCAAGATATCCTTCCATTGAGGCTCTTAAGCTGAAACAAAAGAAAAACGTTTTATATAGTGTTATATACAGCTCAAACCATTTTTTTAAAAAGAAAGAAAATAACCATGAAATGAAATTTTCCAAAATTTTAGTCCCATACATATACTGCATACTTGTGCAAATACAGTAAGTAGCATCACAATAGATGATAAGTTTGGAACTTTTTTCTTCTATAGTGAACATAGCAATATCTTTCTTTTTTTCTTTCATTTTTGAGAAGAAACTCAGTGTATTAAAGAAGAAAATATAAAGATTACAAAGGTGAGCTGTTCACAAATATTAACAGACATAAAAAGGGGAAGGGAAACAATAAATACAAAGCCCATCCAATAGCCCCAAAATAAACCATTATTCCCTGATCCAGAAACAATCTATACAAAATTATCCCAATTAACCCAAAACACATTCTGAATTTAATAGTATGAAGAAAAAAGAATAATCTTTAAATTTTTTTGTCACTGAAGCTCAAAGAGATGCCAAATCATCTATGTTTCTTCCTAACAATATTAATCCCAAAGGATAGCCTAGTTGGTTTGCAGTGGAAGAGATCAAAGGTTCAAATTAACTTGGGGTGGGGAGGGGTGCATGTTAACAAAAAAGTAAATAAAATAAAATTAATAATAAAATAAAATAAAATCCTAAATTGCAGATATTAACTGAACTATAATTTTTTCGAAATGTAAATGTGTATCTGTTAGAATTAGGAATATAATAACTAGATTGATTGCTAGAATAATTAGTATTTATGTGTAATATTTATTTTCTTATTTTGTTGTATTCTCAAGGCTACATAAAGTCGTCTCTTGTAAAAACTTTCTCAAGCAATATATATAGAGTATTCTACTCTACTTCTCTACATGGTATCAGTAGGTTGATCTTAGGGCTTTTTTTCCCTTTTTCGGTGACATAGCCGCCATTTCCATTGTCGTCGTCACTGTTCCGGTGCATCCGGCGACACCTCTGGCTTCCTTCGACTCCTTGTCAGTCGGTTATCTCAATTTCTTCGTCGGTTTCCTCCTTTGGTGTGTCCTTATCCCTGATTTTCCCAAAATACCCTCGAAACCTTAGATTTCCCACCACCACTTTCCGCAACTTTTTTACCCAAACCGCCACCACCATCACACTGAGACGTCGCCGATCTACCCTCGTCGTGAACCACGCCGTCGTACTTAGCCCCACGCTACGTCACGCGCCACTTTTCCCTCTGTGCGTGAGTCCCACAAGCCTGCGTCTTGCCTGCGTGTGTGTGTCACGCGCTGCAGCTTGCCTCCAGCCTCTGCTTGTGGCCCTGACCAATTTTCCCTCTAGTTTTCAGAGATACTTCCTATGGCTAGCGACATTCATCCCCAAGCTCTGACCTTGCCTAAATCAGGTGCCTCAATTCCTATTATTTCTGGTTCTCATGTTATTACATCTGAAAATTAATTGGCTCTTTAAATTATGTCTCTTGGTCGACATTAATTGAATTATGGTTTATGGGGCAAGGGTGTAAAGACCACTTGACCTCCAGTGAGGATGCTATACTGGATGACAAGAGGAAATCTTGGAAAAATATTGATGCTCAATTATGTAATCTCTTATGGCAATCCATTGATCATAAACTTCTTGTCATGTTTGAGACCTATAAGACTTAATACAAGTTATGGAGTAAGGCTCAAGCTTCGTATACTAATGATATCTAGAGATTTTATAATGTTGTATCCAATATGTTTCACTTGAATCAGGCAATCAGCGTGATCTGACTATGTCTGAATATATTGGTCAAATTGAATCATTGCGAGAAGAGTTCAATTCTATCTTGCCAATTACTACTACTATTGCTGAACAAAAACGCCGGCGAGAACAGTTCTTTATGGTGTTGACTTTGCTTGGGATATGATCTGAGCTTCAGCCTCTGTTTGTGTTCAGATATTGGCCAGTGCTACTATCCCCTCTCTGGAGAATGTTTTTGCTCGACTCCTTCGAGTCTCCTCCTCTGTCGTCAATGATTCTGAGTCCCCATCCGCAGAGACTTCCATCTTAGCAGCACATGACAGTTCCAAGGGCGGTCGGGGTCCCAACCGAGGCGTGCGCCCAAAATGCACTTACTGTCATAAGCTTGGTCACCTCCGAGAGCGTTGCTATCATCTTCATGAAAAACCACATTGTCCTCCTACTGCTAAGGTTGCTCAAGTTGACAGCCCTGCATCCCCTGACTCTTCCGAGCAACCATCTCAGCAGGTAACTTTATCTAGCCCAGCTTATGCAGCTTTCCTTCAGTAACAAGCCTCTCAGCAATCATCATCCGCCTCTGTCGCCCACACTGGTAATTATGTGGCTTGCCTCACTCAATCCTTTCCTCTAGGCCCTTGGGTTCTTGATTCCGGAGCCTCCGACCATAATTCTGGTAATCCATAATTCTTCTCCTCTTTAATCGGTTCAAATTCTCTCCCTATAGTTACCCTTCCTAATGGTTCTAAAACAGTTGCTAAGGGCAAAGGGCGAGATTCTCATGTTCCCTTTTTACCTTTGAAATCTGTTCTTTATGTACCGGGTTGTCTTTTTAATCTTCTCTCTGTCATCTTAACTGTTTTGTCACCTTTCTTAATGATTCGGTTGTTGTGCAGGACCAGAGCACGGGACAGATGATTGGTACACGACGTGAGTCACAAAGCCTCTATCATTCTTTCACGGCCGCTCCCTTTCGTTGTTTGTGCTTCTTTTGATTCTGCCAAAGTCATCCATTGTCGTTTGGGTTACCTCAGTCTGTCCAAGCTCCAAAAGTTGGCTCCTCACCTATCTCATCAATCTTCATTTAATTGTGAGTCGTGTCAACTTGAAAAACAAACTCGTACCAAGTTTCCCAAGCGTGTCAATAATCGGGCCCTATTTAAATTAGTTCATTCTGATGTTTGAGGTCCATGTCATGTCAACTATGTTTTGGGATTTCAATATTTTGTTACATTTATTGATGATCATTCTCACAACACTTGAATCGTGTCAACCGAGTTATTTTCGGTTTTTAACCTTTTATGTTGAGATTCAAACTCAATTTGGTGTTCATATCCGTATCTTTCGCAGTGATAATGCTCGAAAATATTTTTTGCCCCGTTCAAAGACTTCATGTCCTCTCATGGCATTCTTTATGAGTTATCTTGTACTCACAAACCCCAACAGAATGGTATAGCTGAACAATAAAACTAACATCGACACAGCCCGCACCCTATTAATCCACAATGATATGCCACTTCGTTTCTGGGGGGATGTTGTTCTAACTGCTTGTTATTTAATCGATCGTATGTCTTCCTCTGTTTTGCAGAATCAAGTTCTCCACTCCACTCTGTTTCCAACTCAACCCCCCATCATCTGCCACTTCGCATATTCGATTGTGTCTGCTTTGTCCATAACCTAAAATCGGGTCAAGATTAACTAGGTGCTAAGTCTACCAAATGTATCTTCTTCGGTTACTATCGACTCCAAAAAGGGTACCGTTGTTATTCCCCTAATGATAACCGTTATATCATTTCCGCTGATGTCGCCTTCTTTGAGTCATCTCCTTTTTTCTCTCCCAATACACCGACCATCTCACCCCTCCCGAGGTTCTTCCCATTCCATTCTACAGTCCTCCAACAGAGGAAGTGCCCTCACCTCGTCCTCTTCAGGTCTACCACCGTCGTCCTCGCCCCAATATTCTGTCGGTCTCAACACCGTCGTGGCTGACTCACAACCTGCTCCAGCTCCTCCCTATATTATAGACCTACCTACACAAAATGGTCCTATTGCCACCCGCAAAGTTATTCGTTCCACTAGTAATCCACATCCTATTTACACATTTCTGAGTTATCATTGTTTATCTACACCATATTATACTTTTGTTTCAACCTTGTATTCTATTTCTATTCCTAAAAAGCTCAGTGGGGCACTATCACACCCAGAGTGGAAGCAGACAATGGTTGGTGAAATGGCCACCTTACACTCTAGTGGCACTTGGGATTTAGTTCCTTTACTGCTCGAAAAATCTGTAGTTGGCAGCCGGTGAGTTTATACAGTGAAGGTTGGTCCTGATTGGCAAATTGATCATCTTAAGGCTCGTGGTTGCCAAGGGGTATACACAGATATTTGGTCTGGACTATGGTGACACATTTTTTTCTGTGGCCAAGATTGCCTTTGTCTGTTTGTTTCTTTCTATGGCTGCTATGCGTCATTGGCCTCTTTATCAGCTAGACATCAAGAATTTCTTTCTCCATGGTGATCTTCAGGAAGAAGAAGTGTATATGGAGCAACCACCTAGTTTTGTTGCTCAGAGGGAGTATGGATTGGTATGCTGGCTTCGACGTTCTCTTTATGGTTTAAAATAGTCTCCTCTTGCTTGGTTTGGGAGGTTCAATGCCGTGATTACAAGTTTTGGCATGGTTTGTGATGAAGCTGATCACTCTGTTTTCTACCGCCATTCCAATGGAAAATGCATCTACTTGGTAATTATGTGGCCGATATCGTCATCACTAAAAGTGATCAAGAGGGTATTCGAGAGCTAAAAGCACATCTATTTAATCATTTCCAGACCAAGGATTCGGGACGACTTAAGTAATTTCTTGGCATAGAGGTAGAACAGTCCAGCACTGGGGTAGCCATTTCCCAGAGAAAATATGCATTGGATATTCTTCAAGAGACCAGTATGTTAGATTGCAGATCGGTGAATACACCTATGGATCCAAATGTTAAACTCCTACCAAAAGATAAGAAGCTAATTGGAGAACCATTGGATGATCCTGGACAATACAGGAGACTCGTTGGAAAGCTGAACTATCTTACAATCACTCAACCAGATATTTCTTTTGCTATAAGCGTGGTTAGCCAATTTCTACAAACTCTTTGTTAGAGTCATTGAGATGCTAATATACACATTATTAGATAAGTAAAAAAAGTACCAGGCCAAGGTTTACTATATGAAGATAAGAGACATATCAGGTTATTGGTTATTCTGACGCAGATTGAGCAGGTTCTCCGTCAGATAGACGTTCTACTACAGGTTACTGTGTTTTGATTGGAAGTAATCTAATATCTTGGAAGAGTAAGAAGCAAGTTGTCGTCGTCAGGTCTAGTGCAGAGGCAGAGTATAAGGCTATGGCCTTAGCAACATGCGAGCTGATATGGTTGAAACAAAAAATGCAAGAATTATAGTTTGGAGGAGTAGAAATGAAGCTAATTTGTGACAACCAGACAGCATTACATATCGCCTCTAATCCTGTGTTTCAAGAAATGACCAAACACAGAAGTGGATTGTTATTTTATTAGAGAGAAAATTTTATCATGATATATTATTACTTGTTTTGTCAACTCAGAAGGTCAATTAGCATATGTCCTTACTAAGTCTCTTCGAGGTCCTCGCATTGATTTCATTTGTACCAAGCTTGGTGCATATAACATATATGCTCCAGCTTTAGGGGAAGTGTTAGAATTAGGAATATAATAATTAGTATTTATGTGTAATATTTACTTTCCTATTTTTTTATATTCTCAAGGTTATATAAAGCCATCTCATATAAATACTTTCTCAAGCAATATATATAGAGTATTCTACTCTACTTCTCTACAGTGTCATACCGTGTGCAATCAGAGTTCTTTGCCAGATAGGATTTCAAATCCTCAAAGCACCTTTTCTCTAAAGGCATTCCCTGAGAGGTTCCACAGTCCAAAGTAGGAAACAATTTGCATAGAACTTGGTATACCAACAACTGCAAAAAAATATTGGAAGCGTACCATATGACTAAATAAATTGAGAGCAAATGACTTTACCACAACACAATAAATGATAAGCAATGACAAAAAAGTTGAACTTAGCTTTACAATAAACTGACCTGGGTAAAACCACGTAAGCTGTGGTGGTGTGAGGTCAATAATGGAACTATAGGAGGAAGTAAGTCATCCAAATGCCTAAATTGAACTGCTTTGGATGAATGGAGGATTACATTAGCAGCTATAAACACATAGGAAGAAAGTGCCTGCATTTAATGATCAAGATTCAATCAAACCTTAAAAAATGCATCTAAAAGTTCGTTTACAGAATATACGAAAAGTCCTGCTTTATAGATCAAGAAAATGAGTATGTAAGGTATTGCGAAATGCAAAAAATTGAAATAAAGAATCAACTATTAGATCAAGATAATGTTTATCCAACTATAAGAATCAGAATGATACCAGAGATGGGTGCATTAACATCAGGATAAGGTTTACCTGTGGCTTCATGTTATAATCACGTAAAATAGGAACTAATTGCTCCCCAACCTGGATATGAGCAAAGAAGAAAAGAATTTTTTTTAAAAAAAAAAAAACATCATGAAACCAAATAGATATTGATATCTAAAAGGTGCAAAATTACTAGTACAGAATTGGATAACTAGTCAAATGTTATGTATGTAGTACAGCAAGCAAGTAATGTCCATACCTATTACCTAAAAAACGAAGTTTAATTTTACAAAAGTGTTAGATACCTATGGAAAAATATACGAAAATACACGAGAAAGAAAACAAACCTTCCTGAACAAACCTATTAAGGAAGAACATGCCTTTCAGAATTAAAAAACAACTGAGGGAAAAGACAAGAAAGTTTTAAATTAAATACTTTCTTTATCAATTTTAATAAAATTGATGTTACTTACATGTATACTCCCCTATACATATCCAATATATAAATATCTAGTCTTATTTAAATCATTAGGTGCTCATTTTCTGCATATCCTGTATATGAGGTCTGTGTCCCTTCAATGCACTTTTTGTAAATAAGGAACTTAAAGGTACATTTATAATGATAACAATAAGTACAAGGTGGACCAGAAATATATTAATACTGGTGTCCCTTCCTCGCACCTAAACAATATTTTTTGCTTAAGAAGTAAAAAATGGCTGTATCAGCATAGACGATTTATAAAAATTTCTTACCAGTGATGGAAACTTCAAGTAAATATTAATTGCAAATGTTTCTAAGTATTGGCGAACAGAAGGTAAGTTGTTTCTCTGCAAAAAGGCACAAGAAAACATTATATTATTTTTCTTCAGCGATAAAATAAGAAAATGATGTACAAGGAAATATAGAATACAAATCAACAAATTTAGCTCCACACTTTCTGAAATATCACCATATCAATGCACATGGAATTCAAAAGTAACTTGGTCCATATACATCATGCATGGTATGCTATTCATTGCTTGAAAAATAAATAATATCAGAATATGGTGGAGAAGAAACCTCAGATGTCATAAAGTAACATGTACTTACATAGAGAGATATATGCAAGAAACGTGCAACTTCCCCAACTATGTCATGATCAACAAAACGTGACAACACACATATCATTTGCCAAGCACGAACTTTTCGTCTATGTATCTGTTAAAAATACATGTAGAATAAACATAATATCAATTATAAAGATCTATATAAAATAATCACCCTCAATTATATAACTATGATTATTGTGTAATTTAACCAAATTTCAATATGATTATCTAATAACTGAAGCATTTCCATCAAGAAAACCCAAATATTTTACGACTAAATAAATATGCACTTGCTTTTTCATATTCTCAAAATGATCATTCATGTTTTGCACCCATACAGATATATTACTTCACTATGAATTTTATACAGAATTCCATTACTATAAATATATTTCACTTACAGCACTATACTTTTTATACAGCTCTTTTGCAAGATCCTTGTCATTTACCTGCATGAATTATTTACAAAATCAATAGAGTCAGTGATTACATAAACAAAAAAATGCAGTTCTGTTAAACAATATAGATATCTGATCTACAACATTTAGTGAGGAGTTATGTGGCAATTTTTCGTTTCTTTTATCCCCAATATTTTTTTAATAGCAGAATCTTGTTGTTTAATGTAGGTGACACACACCATGTATGGAATTCATAAATGCTCAAACTTCTTTAACATTAATCTATTCATTCTGTCTCAGCTAATGATAGATGCAGGAACACATTCCAGCCAAAGGCATCGTTTCTCACTTATCATCAATCTAGACCCCGCCTTTGACTCTACACCATCCTAATGATGCGCAGAATCATTGGTAAATTAATATCAGTAACCAGGGTTAAGCCTCCCTCACTGTACTAAAACAAGGGTCTAAGCGGCACCTAAGTGCTAATTGTCTAGCCGTTCCAATTATGCATGAAAACGGTTGCTAGACGGTGTCAGGCGATTAGGCTAGTTGGGTTTAGGCGGCTGCCTAGGCGAGTCTATACATTTTCTCCCCCAAATTTGTTTTCTTCTTCCAATTTTTTTAATAGAAAATAAAACCGCTTAGTCTTTCCTTCTAGGCAGCCTAGCGGCTAGGTGCTCCCCCACCGTACGCCTACCGCCTAGCGTTTTTTAGAATATTGGCCTCTCTAAATAAGAAGCCACCCCTAACCTCACAAGTACTCTGACATGAAAGAACTCCATCAAAATAATGTATTAATCTTTTGTGATGGGATGTTAGAGACCCGGTGTTGTTAGAGGCGCGCCTCGAGACGACAGGCGCACGAGGCGATGGCTGATGCGCATCAAACTGGTCGAGGCGCGTGAGGCGCAGCGAGGAGTGATGCGCAACAAGGCGTGCGCATCATGGTTTTTCGATTTTTTTGTCCGTTTTTTTTTTTACTTTTTTTTTCCTGTTCTATTTCTTTCTTAATCTTTTATCTTTTTTTTTTTTCCATTTTCTTTATTTACGATTTTTTCTTTTACATTTGTGTTTCTTTTTTACTCTTATAGTTCTCTTTCTTTTTTTTTTTTTTTACTTTTTTTCAGTTCTGTTTCTTTCTTTATTTTTTTTCCATTTTCTTTATATACGATTCTTTCTTTTACATTTTTCTTTTTTTTTTTTTTATACTTTTTTTAGTTCTGTTTCTTTCTTCATCTTTTTCCAACTTTTTTTTTTCCATTTTCTTTATTTATGATTTTTTCTTTTACATGTTCTTTATTTACTATACCTTTTTTTTCAGTTCTGTTTTTTTCAATAGATGTTTTTTTAATGCTTGTTGTTTTTCATTTTCTTGAACTATGTATATTTTGTTAAGAATATGATGATGATGTTTCTTTTGACTAGATACTTTTTAATTGTGTTTGTTTTTTTTTTTTTTCTTGAATTAGAAGTTTTGAATTGTGCATATTTTGTCAAGTATTATGAATTGGACAAGTATAAGTAATATAAAAGTAGACTATATGTTAAAATATTACTATTTATTTATTATTTTTTTACATTTACAAGTTAATTATGCATATATTACAAATTTCAAATTACTATTAATAAACGTGTGCCTCGTGTCTGTGAGGCGTGCGCCTCTCGCCCTCGCCCTCGCCTCGCGCCTCGCTTTTCTGGCTCTGATTGCCTCGATACGCCTCTCGCCTTTAACAACCTTGTAGAGAACTCATTATTCAACATTTTCCTAAAAGTTGGAGCTTTACTAAATGGAAGAAAGAATGTTGGTGTAAATTCAATGGTTATACAATCCTCTTTCATTTCCAACCCACCAAGTTCCACATTTAGAACCATCAATATTTTCTTCATCCAGAAACTTGAACCATTAAATTCCTCTAAGCAACAACTTCATCTTTATTCTTCTATGTTGGCTAATTGCCCATGTCCTTTCTTTTCTTTTTTCTTTTAATTGTTTTTTTCCTTTTCCAGAGAAGCTAGTTCAAAGTCTGAGTATGAATCTAATACACAACAAAATTGGGGAAATTTTTTTACCACAAATTCAAGAAGCTCCAGCAGAAACAATTTGTTAGTTCCATTTTTATTGGCAATGTCCGTAACAAAATAAGTTCAATTGAGTTGTAATAAGTGTTGAAGAACTTGGAGCAATTGGACTGGTATTTGGTAGCTGTGCATCAAGGAATCAGATTTGCGTTCGTTGAAGCGTTCGAACGAGTGATGTTAGTGTCACATTCGTGTTTGGGTTCGAACGAAACTTGGCAGAAGGTTCCAGTGCGTAGTGCGTTCGAACGAAACCTTGCAGTGAGCACGCGTTCGACATGTGTTCGAGTGGCATTCGAACGCCCGTGCGGAACTGAGTTATTTTGGACGCGTTTTCAAGCCAATTCAGCACAAGGAAACCCTAGCTCTTGCCCCACCTATATAAAGAAATACATAGCCACCTTCAAACGGTTGAAAACATATTCTCTCAAAGCTAAAAACATATTATCTCGAACGCCCGTGCGGAACTGAGTTATTTTGGACGCGTTTTCAAGCCAATTCAGCACAAGGAAACCCTAGCTCTTGCCCCACCTATATAAAGAAATACATAGCCATCTTCAAAGGGTTGAAAACATATTCTCTCAAAGCTAAAAACCTTCATAGCTTCTCAACCTATTCTTTTCTCACCTTGAAGACTTCATTGTATTTTGTGGTGAGATTGATCCTTATTAAACCATCGACACAAATCAAACCAACTTTCCTAATCCTTTAGAGTTCTCTAGGAGGAAGATTAGTAGTCGGAGTTCCGACGTTCAAAGTTGTAGAGTTGATCCGCTCAGAGACTTCAGCGGTTCTGAAGAAAACCGTGGGATACGGGCTCGAGAAGTTCTTCGAGTTCTTGTAGTCTAGAGGTACTAGAGTCAGTGGAATTGCCACCATACGTCTTTTACCATCACTGTAAGTTTTTCTCTTTATAGTGGATTTGGGCTGGTAGCCGAGATACCCGGAGTGATTTTTTACTCGCACGAGTTTTCCCATTCGTTAACAAAATTACTGTGTTGATTTATTTATTGCATTAATTTTGTTTGCTTGGATTTATAAATTGTTAGACTTAAGGATGCTTATTCATTTGATTAATCCATAGAAACAATATTTAGGACTTATCTTAAAATATTGTGTTATATTCCGCATAGGATCAGAACCATAGACAATTACGAACTTTCAATTGGTATCAGAGACTGAATTCGATCCTTGACCCTTATAACTATGGAAAGAAGTCAACCCCCAAATTGTCCCTCATTCTTTGTGGGACAGAATATCTACATTGGAAGGTTCGCATGAGACCGTTCCTGAAATCCTTAGATGAGAGTTTAGCTATCAAAAAGACAAACATAGAGGTCAATAAGAGGCTGAAGGAAGTAGAGCTAGAAAAGAATGAAGCTCAAGCTAAGTTTGAGCAAAGCCTTGTGATGATTGATGACCTTGAGGAGAGGAATAAATGGCTAGTTGATAGGGTCCAATCCTTAGAAACTGAACTTGAGGATGTTAGAATCCAGTTGTCTGCCTTTTCTAGTGGAAATAAAAAACTAGACCGCATGTTAAGGATTAGCGTTGAGCCTAATTGTGATAAGGCGTCATCGTCTAGAGTTGTGTCTAACCCTCCTAAACATGAATTAGACAAGAAGCCTGTTGAGTGTAGTCATGTGATTCCTCAGTTTGTTCCTCGTTCTGTGTCCCAACCTCGATCTAGAGATGTGGTGGTTAAACCTCGCTCTCGTCCGAGGTTTGTGCCTGTTTTCCATCACTGTGGCAAGACAGGACACATTAGGCCTAAGTGCTTCATGTTGCACAACCAAAAAGGAAGGCCTAAAAGTGTGTCACCTAGATTTGATTCTTCAAATCTAGTTTCTCAAGTTTCTGCACTAACTAAACAGGCTCAATTACTTAGTGAGAAATTTGCTTTGTTGACTAGGAATACTCAGATGAATGAGTTTCCTAAGAAAGTTTGGGTGAGGAAGCAAGATGACTTCTCATCCACTTCTGAGTGCCTTGATCCCAAAAGGCATGATGAGAGTGCACTTCGGTGTAACACCTCTTAGAAGTTGCATTTGTTTTCCCATTGCATGTGTGTGCGCGTGTATTTTATGTTTTTGCACATTTATTTTCTTTTCACTGCATATGGGTGTGTGTGTCGTTCTTTGTTTTTGTTCCTTGGTATATAGGATGGAAACCCGGAAATAAATTTCATAGCCGATTACGAATGGAAAGTAGTATGATCTGCACTCGGGATACAACTCCACATACCATCGGATATTGACAAGCCTTGTGTCTTTTCTTATTTTTGTGTTAAAAATACAAAAAAATATATATATAAAATGAAAAGGACCAAAAATATTTTTGTAGCTTGTTAGAGCATGAAAAGCTTGTTGCATGTGATCCTGGTATGTAAGATATATGATTATGCATGTATAATATGCTTTTATTTTTCTTGATGCTCTATGTACATGAGTGTTTGATAAAAACCTTTGGGATATCTTGTGCTTGCATTTCACATACACGTACTTTTATTATTGTCGAGACTTGGTCGCATGTATGAGTTTTTGGACGGGCAAACTAAACTATATCATACTTAGCTCACCATATAGTGTGACCTTTGACTAGATGACCTTGTGCTATCCCTTAGTAACATACACAAAAAAAATTAATAAAATAAAATTACATGAGACTCAAGTGCAAATGAGCCATTGGGCCAAATTCAAAAGATAAGGGCAAAAACCCTTCACTCGAAAGAGTTTTTATTTATAAGCTCATGATATTTAGGGAGAGAATAATATAGCATGCAACCAATGTTGCTTATTTTTAGGTCCTAGTGGTGATGAGTTTGAACACTTATTTTGTGGACTTGGTGTTGGCCGTGTCCCGCTCATAAAATAAGGTCTTAAGCCTTGATTTGTTGTGCACTTATTTTTCACGCAAGTACTTGTTATGCTTTGGTGTTTATGACATATGCATGTGTGTAGTATTTAGCAAAATCTAAAGTGATGCATATTATTTCATGTCATAAACAGCTGAGTACTGACTGGGTATCATTGTACTTGCTTGAAGTGTTGTTTCAGTCAATTTGATTGATTTTTCTTTAACTCATTGTGTGCTTGTGTGCACTTGATGTCATTGCATACCATTTTTTGTGCATATTTGTGAGTTTTGTTTTACTTCCTGTGTGGTATTTTTACTAACTGAGTAGGCCTGTTAGTAAGGGGGAGTAAGTTCTATTTACATGTCATCTTGCATGTGTTGTTTGCCATAGTACCTTTCCCATTGTCATTTCGTGACAAAAAGGGAGAGAGTAGTTTAGTATTTTGGGGAGTAGTATATCATGTATATTTATTTATTTGATCTCCATTTTAAGGGGAGTAGGATTAAGGGGGAGTAGGATTAAGGGGGAGTGGGATTTAAGGGGAGTAGGATATCTACATGTACATGCATGAGAGTTTTATGAATTTAATCTGCTTTGTCTTTTCTTTATATTCCATGTGCTTTTCACGGAATATACTTGTTTGTGGATGTTTCAGGTAAGCAGGTTATTTACTGAGGTGGCATTGATATTAAGACTATTTGGTTAGGTATTAGATTGAGTCCTATTGTAATAAGTCACTGTCTTGATGGTTAGCAGTTGGCTATTTTCTTTTTGGGTCATTTACTGTAGTCTTTGTATTAGGTAGTGTTTTGTCACGGAATGCCAAAGAGGGAGATTGTTAGTTCCATTTTTATTAGCAATGTCCGTAACAAAACAAGTTCAATTGAGTTGTAATAAGTCTTGAAAAAAATGGAATAATTGGACTAGTAATTGGCAGTTGTGCATCAAGGAATCAGATTTGCGTTTTTGCTGCGTTGAAGCGTTCGAACGAGTGACGTTAGTATCACATTCGTGTTTGGGTTCGAACGAAACTTGGCAGAAAGTTCCCGTGCATAGCGCATTCTAGTATGCGTTCGAACGAAACAATCCAATGAGCAAGCGTTCGACATGAGTTCGAGTGGCGTTCGAACGCCCGTGCGGAACTGAGTTATTTTGGACGCATTTTCAAGCCAATTCAGCACAAGGAAACCCTAGCTCTTGCCCTACCAATATAAAGAAATACATAGCCACCTTCACAAGAGTTGAAAATATATTCTCTCAAAGCTACAAACCTTCATAGCTTTTCAACCTATTCTTTTCTCACCTTGAAGACTTCATTGTTTTCCTTGTCTTCGCTTTTGTGGTGAGATTGATCCTTGTTGAACCATCAACACATATCAAACCAACTTTCTTAATCCTTCGGAGTTCTCTAGGAGGAAAATTGGTAGTCGGAGTTCCGACGTTCAGAGTTGCAGAGTTGATCCGCTTAGAGACTTCAAAGGTTCTGGAAAAAAACCGTGGGGTACGGGCTCGAAGAGTTCTTCGAGTTCTTGCAGTCTAGAGGTACAAGAATCGGTTGAGTTGCCACCATAGGACTTTTACCATCACTGTAAGTTTTTCTCTTTATAGTGGATTTAGGCTGGTAGCCGAGATACCCAGAGTGATTTTTTACTCGCACGAGTTTTCCACTTCGTTAACAAAATTACTGTGTTGAATTATATATTGCATTAATTTTGTTTGCTTGGATTTATAAACTGTTAGATTTAAGGGTGATTATTAATTTGATTAATCCATAAAAACAATATTTAGGACTTGTCTTAAAATATTGTGTTATATTCCGTATAGAGTCAGAACCTTAGACAATTACGAACTTTCACTTCTCTATATTGGCTAATTGCACTTGTCTTTTCTTTCTTTTCTTTTTTCTTTTAATTGTTTTTTTCCTTTTCCAGAGAAGTTAGTTCAAAGTCTGAGTATGAATCTAATACACAACAAAATTGGGGGAAAAAATTACCGCAAATTCAAGAAGCTCCAGGAGAAACAATTTGCCAGAGTCAAGAGCGTTTTGACAGTCTTTACTTGCATTTGCTGATCCCACAATATCAGTCAGGTCGGCAAGCTTGCTAAACAGGACAGCGACAGATACACGTGCATACAACTCTGTGTTGATAAATGCCTGAACAGAGAAACCGCCTATTAATGCTTGCTTAATTCTAAAAAGTGATGATAGAGCCACAAACTCTTATACAAATTGATGTGGCAAAATGGCATTGGTTCATAAAAACACAAAATAGCAAAAATAATTCATGTAGGCCATGATGGTGAGTTTTTCATCCATCCAACACGGTTATGTCGCATCAGTTTGTACAAAAGTTTGCTAGATCATTTCTCTATTCTAAAACTTCCATGAAGAAATTCAATCACCATGCATGTTCAATATATTAGAAAGACCATAAGCCTATTATTACCAACTGTACTATTTTTATCAAGCAATCTGCAGTCACCCAATGGACCAATGCAATATTGATTAATATGAGAAATTGAGGAATATTTTGACAATAACCAACCGTTAGAAGCAAAATAAACAAAAGAACCTCTGAAAGATAAGTATTAATAAACATGTTGTGGACCAAGAAGCAAGCTCATTTTACATTCAGAGTCCAGTGCATGTCAAAAACAAACTCTTTTCGCACTTTAACATTTGAGTTAACAAGGATTGATCTACTTTTGCACTCCTTTAGTAGAACAGATGTATACAATACATGAACCTCAATTACTCAATACAATAATAAAAATTATTAACGATAAATGTTACGGCCTGAATGTTGAACTATTGATCCTACTTGTTCGGATGAGTGTTCACCCAAAGTGTTCCCGCACCGCATGCAAGGGAAAAAAGACACAAATATCTCTAAGACTGAAGGTAAGGTATTCAAGTGATCTGCAAGTGTGTGATTGGTTGAGATAACGCTTTTCAACTCTATCCATTTAATTTGATAAAGATAGAAGGGGAGTGGGGAAGAAAAGAAATTCCTTCTAAATAAACCCCAATTTCTCAGACGGACCCCAGCAGAGCAACTCAAAGTCACATAATGGTCATTGCAAAGAAATAACTTCAAAGTAATATTCAAAACTGGAATGTTTTAAATTAAATGGATATAAATAAAAGTTAATAAGTTTGATAGCTTACTTCAGTCAGCTCAGTATCTGGGCTTTTGGCCAACAAGGATACTTCAGTCTTTGCATCATAATTCTCGGCTAATTCGGCTTCAAAATCCTCGTCAAATGCAACTAGTAGTGGAAAATTGCAGATAAAGAGTGATTTTACAGTATAAAGTAGGGGTGTTCACAGGTCGGGTCGGGTCGGATTTTTTAAAATTTTGTGAGACCCGATCGGGTCGGGTCACGTGAAAGCCGGGTCACGGGTCGGGTCACACATATGTGAAACCCGATTGGGTTCGGGTCGGGTCGTTGGGTCGGAAAAAAAAATTTTTAATGATTTACTTATTTTGAAATATAAATATTAGTTATTTTATGTCCCGAAAATTATCATATATATAAAAAATTTTAATACAACAAAAGTAATAAATAAATGAAATAATAGTAAAAACTTTAAAAAAATAATAAATTTTTTAGAAAATAAATAATTTTTTTAGAAAAATAATAAAAATATTATAGGGTCGGGTCGGGTTTTAGTATCAAACCCGTTGCCCAACCCGAAAATTTCGGGTCGGGTTGGGTATATTTTTTATTTTTTTTTAAACCCTCGGGTCGAGTCGCGGGTTGAACTGACCCTATGAACACCCCTAGTATAAAGCAACAATTTTTTTTAACAAACTTAGAGCTACAAAAACAAAACAACTCTAAGCCTTTGACGCACCAGACCCATACAGTGTTAGCAACTTCAGTTCTTTAATGTAGTACTTTATGATCCTGGGATTGGAGAGGAAGAGCCCTGTTAAATGTAAAGCTGCAAGACGAATTGTACGGGGACTTTTTGCACCTTCCTCCAGAACTTTTTCCACAAACTACAAGGAAGATGAGAAGAGGTACCAATCACTTTTGCATATGTTTTGGTTGTGAATGTTATGCAAGTCATCAACGGAAAATATACAGACATAGAGAGGAATCACATACCCACTTCAGAGGCCCATGTGTATTTTCCATCAAATGCATCCGTTCATCACTAAACACGGAAGAATGCAAGACAGAAGATAAAAATGCAGCAATAGGTGCAACTCTTCGCTTGTTGCAGCTGACATGTAATATCCAAGAGGAACGAACCAAATGCCACACCATCTGCAGTAAAAGAACCGAGTATCATGAGATCGTATATCTTTTATTTGATAAAAAAATCATAATCAAAGCACAAAAGGTAGCGGTTATTTTTGACACTGAAGAAAAACTGGTACGGAGAAATATATAGTAATACTTCAAGACTAAACATTGGCTAATGAAATGGTAAAAGCACATCAAGAAGCATATATAAACAATGAAACAAAAATAAATTCCAAACCCACTAAGGCTGGAGATGAAAAATAAGCATCACGAAATGAATTATCATCAAAGAAACAGCAAACGTTGAAAAATACCTAATTAAGAACAGAAGAAAAGATTCGATAAATGCCAAATTGTATCAACTCAATAAAATCATGGAATTACACATGGTATATAGGATTTTTAGTGTGGAAAGGCTTTTGTTTGATTGGTTATATAGCCTATAGGATTTTAAAATCATGGAATTACACACCGTATATAGGATTTTTAGTGGAGAAAGGCTTTTGATTGGTTAGTTATATAGGATTTTGAGTTCTTTGACTCAACAACGGAAACAAATAACCAGTGCTCATAAAATGTTAAGGAATAAAAACAGCTTCTTAAGAGAATCAAAAACTAACTGGGACATTGGGAATGTTCACGACAAATACATTTATCACTGCTGCAAACAATTAACCCTTAATCTTCTCAACAAGCTAAGCCCATCCACACACACTCACAGAGAGATAGAGAGAGAGAAGCATTAATGCAGAAAAATTATGAACTGGTACAACCAGAAAGTCAACCCCATCATTAAGTTTGTGAAAACCATTTCCCACCCTTGCACTCATGATGCAACGTCACAAAATAATGCTAAAACCTATTTAACAAATGACATGCAAAGCATAAAAGACAAGCACACACTCAAGGTGGAAATTATGAAGTGAACCTGGGAATCCACACCACTGCAAGAGGAAACAACTGAACCTGACAATCCAGAAGCAAAAAGATCCAAGGTCAACCGAACTGATCTCAGCATGGGCAAAAGAGAACCCTCCCCGGCATTCTCAAGGCTGCAAATATATATATATATATATATATAAGGAAAAAGAGAGAGAGAGAGAGAGATAAGAGCCAACTATCGACTTTAGACAAGAAGAATGTCAGTGAATTTCCACTACTTTCTTCAAACTTTTCAGATAATCCCAGCCAAATTTCATTTTACAATGAAATATTACACTGCTGATATAATTGCCCTAAAATCGTGAAAAGGTATGCAAATTCCATCTGTTTAATTAAAGGAAACTATAAGTATTTACTGTTTACACGCATTTGCAGTCATCTGAATAAAAAGTTCTGCTACTAGGTTTAGAAAAATGGAAATGCAAATTACTGCAAAAAGACTTAAAAAACTAACCATCCACCCAAAAAACCTGAATATATACAGAAAAGTAATGAAAATGAAAACATGATGTCAAATCTACAGTTCAAGCATATGCTTCTTACCTCTCCACAAGATCATTAAAAATGCTTCTGACAACATTGTCCGAGAAGAAATAGCTACAATTCTCTTCATTCGGAAGACCACAGTAAGGAATTGACAACAGAGATTCTAGGCAAAGCCACTGAATCATACAAAAAATAACGGTTACGATCCTTTACAAAAAACTTGACCATCATTATCTAAAATGGAAGACATTTAAAATAAATGAACGGTATAAGTAAAATTGTAGATGCACAAATAGTCTAAATGAGTGACATTAAGAAGAAAATGAGGCATACTCACAACAACTACGTGAACAAAACAAGTCAATACTGTTGGTCCAGCATAAAGAATAGAATGATATTGCAACAATTGATCTATTTAATTCCACTTTTCAGATGCAAAGAACAAAAAAGTTCAAAGAACGAAGATATTGAAAACAAACAGTCGAAAAAAAGCTTCATTACCTTCAAGTTCAGCAACATAGCCCGACGAGTTCGTGCCAAAACACCAGCTGCAAGAAGAGCATTAATACTCTGAAGAAAAGCTAGAACCCATGACTCCAACAAAGGTTTGCCTTCCACTGCCAATAGCATCAACTTATCATTTTTCTTGAAAAAACTAAAAGCTTGAGGAGAGACTAGAGCTTTCAGAACCGATGCTAATGCTTCATATACAGCAAGACAAATTTCTGCTCCAGTCTGATTTGAGAAAAATCATAGTGTTCAGTGATGTAACTTTAAAAAAAGTTACAACATCATTTAAGAGTAAGAAGCTCCCTCCTGTGACATTTCTATAAAAATTATACGAAGTAAAGTCCATTCAAATCAAAACATACCTCAGAATCAGAACTTGGAGATGTCACAGTCTTCCAGAAGAAGTTCCACATGAAATCATAAGCAACATCTAGTGAAGCATTTCTTCTTATCCGTTCACACCAGGATGAGAGTGATGCAACAGCTTTCACAGACATTATCTTTTCAAGCATAGAATATATAGTTTAGAAGAAAAATAACTAAAGTTGCATTTCAATAAAAGCAGCATGTATTACGAAAAGACTGTCTCAGTGGCTCTTTTGTTTTTCTTTAGGTCCAAACCAGACTTAGTTTTACGACAGAACAAGAATAAGTATAATAAAGATTACTGTGAAAGGCTTAACCCATTACAAGCACTTTAGGAATCTTTTAAGGTCAATAAAATCAGATTTCCAAGAAAAATAATTAATTCAGACAACAGGTAAGAACAAAACAATATTTATCGTAACATGCAGGTATCTGGCAGCCGCCGACATATAATAAGCAAAAACACATGAAAAATAGAATTGGCATATACGAGAATATGAAATTCTTTGAGAGCAGTATGAGAAGACCTGATGAGATAGCCCTTTGAATTAAAAAAATGAAAAATGAGAACTAGACCATGCTTAAGCTTTACCATGAATGAATCACATAGCAACAGCAAAGAAGCACTTGACTCCAAGATAACTACTGAGAAGTAGACTAAATGAAACTATGCAAGGCACAAAATACCAAAACCAGTCAAATTATATGATAAACTTCATAAACGTCAATATAACTTAAGAATAAGTAATCCTACAGCTTGCAACACAGCTGTGGTAGTGGAAGATGACAGCCTTCTTTGACTAGGACCTCCAAGTTTTCCTTTCACAGAACTAGGCAGATTTGTTTCCTCCATGACAATACGGGACCATAATATTGAACAAGACAAGTTGGAAAAAGAAACCACCTCCTCCTGCATGCCAAAGAAGAACCCTTTTTTTTTAATAAAAGTGCCACTAATAAGAAGTCATA
This sequence comes from Zanthoxylum bungeanum, assembly GCA_019454045.1. Lineage (NCBI taxonomy): Eukaryota > Viridiplantae > Streptophyta > Magnoliopsida > Sapindales > Rutaceae > Zanthoxylum > Zanthoxylum bungeanum. Next base: position 79,756 of record SKCR01021382.1, read on the forward strand.
TGTAAACCACATCATATAGAAAATAAATTTTAAAATAGCTAATTCTTCCAATACCAAAAAATTAGTGAAAAGATTCGCTAACTTCTCATGAATAATGGAAGCTTCCGCATGAGAAAATTTATCCACTGTCTTAAGTGAGCCATTTTCTGATTTAGTTCTGATTCTTATTCCACACTCAGTAGATCTCTCCTGCATTATCTGGATCTCTCGAAGGAAGCTCAATAAAAGAATGAGAAACATTA